>PVIH01023642.1:0-24399 GCA_004025045.1 Sigmodon hispidus | reverse complement strand
AGAACCTGGAAACAACCTAGATGTCCCTCAACTGAAGAATGGATTAACAAACTGTGGTACATCTACACAATGGAATACTACTCAGCAGTAAGAAAAAATGATATCCTAAAATTCACAGGCAAATGGAGGGATTTGGAGAATATCCTCCTGAGCGAAGTATCACAAACTCAGAGAGATAAGCAGGGGATGTACTCACTCATTAGTGGTCTCTAAACAAACAAACAAGAAAAAAAGCCAAACATGCCCAAGCAGCAAACCACAACCACTGAACAGCTTGGGATCAGAAACACCCTGGACTGACCCTTCAAACCCCAGTCCATCTATAGGAACACCTGACTCACTCTTGAGGGAAGGGGGACAAAACTGGATTTGGCCGGGAGTGAAGACTGATCCAAGCATTATTGGGCCAGTGTGACCATAGGACTGTCTGCTCCCTGCCAAGGGAGGGGATTGGGAGTTGCAGAGAAGAAAAATGATCAGATGTGGTGGGAGGGGGAAGAAACCTTCAATAAGGATATACAGGGATGGAAAAAAAATTCAGAGGGAACGCTGAACACAAAGAAAATATATGTGTAGCAATCTTATTTGCATTTCCACCCTTGATAAGCCATGCTTATGATTATTATGCTCTGTATAGTTATTGTTAACTCTTCCGCATTTTTTAATTCTTTTTACTGTTTCTTTGATAAATACAAAATAAAGAAGGAAAAAAAAGACCCCCCTTAATAAGGGGGATATTGACCTTGGTGCTCTTGTTAGGTACCAACAATATATCTCTAAGTGAAGTCATGGTTATAGGAGAATAATTTATAACCACTAATTCACTAAACCAGTATAATCCCTAATAACAATCTGTAAACATTTATGTTTATATTCACAGTCAAGTGTAGTCTTCATCTCTCATCAAGGAAATGTCTCTTTGCAACAGATAAAACCACTGCAGGAAATCACAACCCATCAGCAGGAGGTGGTAATAGAAGGAAGTAGTAACAGTAGAAGGTGGCAGCTATTGTTGTAAAGAGGTTTTCTTTCCAATAGCACAACCAATGCTCTGAAGTCAAATAACTCAAAGTAGTTAGAGGCTGTACAATCTCTACCTTCAACTTACCAGATTCTAGTAGCAACCAAAAGTTGCACCCATTTCAGAAAAAAAAAAATGCCTTAAAATAACCACTATTTCTTGTCATTCATATGGCTTCTGGTCCCTGAAAGGAAGCCAGCTGACCTGCACTGGGTGTCTCTGCTTCATGCATCCATCTTTTGCAAATTGGGGATCAATGCCCCAAATGTTCATTTCTCTGCTTAGACTGGAAAGGCTAAGAACTGAAAAGGAAGAATTGTCACAAGCAGGCAAACACATTTCAGGCGTTTTTCTTTCTGAGTCTGCTATCCATTAGCCAAAGCAAAACATAAAATCAAACTCTCTGCTACTGGTGAGACAGTATACTCAGCCAGTAGCTAAAAAGCTTCCATTTACATAGGAAAGGACATGAACATGAGAAGAGGTAGAAGAATGAAACACTAATTTATTCTACAACAGGGGAACTTGATGAGAAAAGAGAGAAAAATTCTTTTTTCCACAGTGGCTGGTGCCATACAGTTTTTCATTCTTTATGACACTGAGCATTTAACAGCTACGAGCATCTGTTAAAAATGTCTAAATAAACAGATATGTTTGTCTGTTTTCATTCCCTGTGTAAGTCTCTAAGGCTCATGTCTCACCAGATGGGAAATGATTCAAAAGGAAAATGATGATCCATTTTAGCCAGAAAGAATATTGAACTGTGTAACAGAACAGCTGGCATGACCCTTCAGCTCAGAGTAAGCTTTGCCTTGGCTCAGACCCTGTCCAGGAAATTCTGTCCTCAGAAACAATAGAATTCAGCTACTCTAACAGCCATTCTAGGAGTGACTGAGAAGTTAATCTGAAAAAAATCAGAGTATGAGGAGAGTAAGTAAAAAAGACTATATACTCAGAAATAAAGAGATGGAGGGAAGCAGAGAGGAAAAGAGACTGAAACCTAAGAGCTGATAAAGAGGAGCAAGAGATTAGGGTGTAGGGGCAATAATCCCAGCACTCAGGAGGCTGAAGCCAGAAGATCAGGAGTTCAAGGCCAGCCTCACCTATCTAGTGAGACAGAATTACACACACACACACACATACACACACACACACACACACACACACACACACACACACACACACACAAGACTACAAACCACCAACAAAAAAAAATCTAGCCAAGGACATTTGAACTAATTTCTGGGCCAAATCACTTTTGAAATCTAATGAACAAAGAATATAAATAAAAACTCATATGTCCATGTATAGGAAAGTAAGTGTTATAATGCAAAGAAAATTATCTTAGGTCTTCACAAGGCTTAGAAGAATTGAACTAACAAAATAAAAGATGAAATCACATACAGGGCTATCTATACATCAGATTGATCAGCATCATTATTGTATGTTCTAAATAATTATTTCAGAGGCTGTATATTACTTATAAATACTTGGCTGATAGCTCAGGCTTGTTACTAGGTTACTATTACACTTAAATTAACCCATATTTCTATTTATGCCTTGCTACATGGCTCATGGCTTGTTACCACTTTTTTATATGTCCTGCTTGCTCATCAGCTGGCTGGCATCTCTACTGACTCTGCCCTCTTTCATCCCATCATCCTCAGTTTGGTTTTCCCACTTAATTTCTTGCCCAGTTACTGGCCTGTCAGCTTTTTATTAACCAATGGGAGTAATATATATTCACAGTGTAGAAAAGGATTTTTCCACAGCAATAGGGCACTGCATATTTCATTCTTTAAGCTTAACTGTAGCTCAACTCTATGTGTGCCTCTTTTCATACCACAGATTTAGTTGTCCTATATCTATTCTTCTTTAGTCTTCCAGATGCCTTACCTAGCTAGAGAAATGAGTTATATGTCTTTAATTATAGCATTCTGGAAAGTGAGATTAAGGATCCTAAGATGAATGCCAGCCTGCAAAACATATACATTTGAATGGAGCCAATCTGGGTTACATAGTGACACCCCACTCAATAATTTTAAAGCAACCAGCTGAATACAGGACCAATCATTATCCTGTATTCTTTCTCCAGATAAATAATACATATAACTCTCCTCACCTTCCTCTTTTATCTTCTCCGTCTTCTACCTATAAAAGCAAACACTAAATGGCTGGAATTCATTGCCACTTGGGTGATCATTCTCAATGTCTCAAACATTTGGCTTGCTCTTACAGTCAGTGTACTTCAACTTGGTCTTTAGGTCAATGGGACAAAGATCTGCTTTTATCTTGAGATGAGGTTAACTATGGGATCAGTTCTACCCATCAGCTTCCCTGTGTTTTTTTTGTTTTATTTTGTTTTGTTTTTAGAATGAATTAAGCAGTGTTGAATATCTTGCTAGGTATGGCTAATCTTAGACTCCCAGCCTCTAGACCAAAACACGAGTCAAAAAGCCATCTTTTCCATCTATAAATTACCTGGTCTAGGGTACTGCGATGTGAAAAAAGAAATCAAACTGTGGTTACAGGTGTCAGCATCAAAAAGCTTCTATACTGTTTGGAATCATAAGAAAAGGTACAGTTTTACATAAAATTCAGTCTTACATAAAATATGTTTCTCATACAGAAACCTGAAGAGCTCAAGTGACTGTTTCTTTTTATAATTAAATATGCTTTCTTTGTGAGTCTTCTAATTTATGGAGATTTTATTAAAGTGAGTGTTTAATTATTACTGCATGGTCAGTAACTCTCAAAAAATGTTCCTAAAAGGCCAAGCATGACTGTAATCCCAGTGCTAGAGAGGCAAATACAGAAGGGTCATTGGAGCTAATTAGCCAGCCTGCCATCCTAGGCTGAATCAATGAGCTCCAACTTGAGAATGAAACTCTTCTCAGAAAATAAGGTAGAAGATGATTAAGGAAGTAATCATATGTCCATCTTTGTCCTCCACAGACATGGGCACAAATACACATATTCAGAGATATGAACAAGTACACATACATGTAACACACACACACACACACACACACACACACACACACACACGATGTGCTTAGTTCAAATCTTAATATAGAAAAACCAATAGCTTTTACTGGATTTTTCTAGTTTTTTTTTTTTAATAAGTAAATGCTAAAAAAATCACTTATGACTCAGGTAATTACTGACCTTTTGAGTGGCTTGATTTATTTGCTAGAATGCCATACCTGCCCTCTAGTGAGGGAGAAGCAGCAGCAGGAATGAGAACAACCCTTTCTGTGGATTTCTCTCTTAGCTAGGCTATCATCTGGAATTTCTGAGTCTCTCAACCTTTTCCTAAAGCTATTAATATTATTACTGTGTTGACCTTTGATGCTGTTTGCCATTTTGAAATTTACAGATCAGCAAGCACCAGTAAATCTTGTCAGAATGAATGCAAATGTAAGACACAGTCATTACCGACTCCTCATAGCAAAGAATAGCTTGCTACAGTGTTATTACGGAGACACAATTTATCCTGATTGCCAGAAAGATGAGACACTCTGAATATAGGCAGTAAACTCACTCAGAGAAATAAATTTCCCTGGCATTGCCCACAGAGAAGTTGGCTCTGGTGGATGAATGCTGTCAGGAAGACCATGGTGTGTGATGGATCCCCATTTGCATGGCTCCCCTCCCCTGCTAGCATATGAAAGTCAATTTACTCTCTCCTTCTGTTCATTACACTAGACTTGTTCAGGGGTTGAACTCAGAAAGGAAAGCTGGGTAAATCAAGGTCCAGATGCTTGATTCCACCTCTGCATTGGATATGCCTTCATATTTCGGTCCTGCACATTTCTTTCCCAAGGACCCCAGAATTCAGATACCAAAAGGTCCTAGGCCAGAGAGTGGTCTTTGCTCTGACAGATGTGTCTGTTTTCAATATACAACAAGTATTTCCATAAAAGAATGGACTTCATACACACAGCAATGCTCCACTCTATTATGTCCCTATCTTTTAAGTCATTTTCTTCTCTATTGAAAGCCTTTTGCAACAGAGTTTATCAAACAAAGTATCCTAGTGCAGTAATCCTTTCATAGGAAGAGTGTGAATGAACAAGTACACTCTAGGAAGCTCAACTAAAGAAGTGATACATTTTATATGTACTGCAAACTGTGAGAGGGGCAGTATGTATTTATTAATCCTTAGAGAAATGAGGGATTCTTGAATGAAGTTGATTCTAAACACATGAAAAGGACCTTAGCTGCATGTACAAAGGAGAGTGGATGCTTGTAATGAGTACAAGTTAGTTTAGAATTCCCAAATCTCACCTAAGAACTCAGACATTAAATCATGTGAGATGGTGTTACCAGCAGATTCAACACAATACTCTGGAATGTTCTCAAGACCTGCTGATCAGGAATAGAGGACAATTGTCACAGGAGCCTTCAAAACACAGAAGGATGGAGCAGACATCAGATCCTCGGCAGATATCAAATCATCCATTTTACAGTTCTTTAAAATAATCTATAATCCTTGAAAGGCAATACAAGTTAGAAATGGGAAATATAATCTCTTTATAGTCTGAATTGAACTTAAAGAGTAATATAAACAGTACAATGTTTAAAGTCTATACAGGTTTGATTATAAAACTAGACCTGTTAAATAATCAAAATTACATTAGCAGCATATTTCTAAGCAGAAGCACCTTCAAGAATGGACTTTAAAATACCCATTATTTTAAGAATCTTTGGAGAACTGACATTTGGCATAGAAAATTTAAAACCAACGGCTCAGTTTTTTACTACTTGCTGAGTGTCTCTGCATGTGAGATATTATTCTAGGTACTGAGGATTAAACAGTGCTCCTTCTAAAGAGCTCAGCAACAAACTGACAGTTCACTAATAGGTTCTTAATGTACGGTGCTTTTTTCATATGATAGAGAGACTTAAGAAAATCTTTTTAACAAACAAAAGAAATCCATGAAAATGGAGGATAGAATAATTTATTTTTTTGATAAAGTACCTGATGCATAAGTAATTTCACCAAAGCCATCAGCTATCAGGAAATTTAAACAGTAATTACAATATACTTCTAATAATAATTGCTACTCTGCCAAAATGCTCTCTTTACTCTGGACTAAACTTTTCCAATTTAATTTAAAATTTGTGTATGCTCGTTTATGCGCAGGTGGAATAAGGGGTAGATTTTATCTGCCTTACACAATTGTTCTTCACCTTATTTTTTGCACCAGTCTGTCACTGAACCTGCAGCTTGCCGTGTTAGCAAGACCAGTTTGCAGCAAGCTTCTGGGATCCTCCAGAACTAGGATTATAGGCATGTCTTTCCATCTGGCCTTTTCTGAGTGCTGGGGAAGTAACCTCAGGTTCTCATGCTTCAACAGAAATCATTTTATCCATTCAACTATCTACCCAACCCCAATTTAAAAAGAATGTAAAGCACAATTTTACTGTTCTTAATTAGTAAAGATTCTAAGATTTAAAAGCAAAGGTGATAGTAAAAAGTGTGTATGTGCTCACAAAAAGAAAAAATATTTCAAATGTATTTCATAAGCAAGAGAGCAAATTGTCAAATGTATCTTTATGCTTTTTGAAGCAAGACAAGAAACACAACTATAAATAAGACATAATAGATAGCAAAGTTACGTATGCCTCAAGTCAACAACAAAACTTATTCACAAACTGTAAGCAAAGTTCTATCATGTGTCTGTCTCAGGGTACAAACAACATCAGGAAATGGGAAATAAAAGTAAACAATGTCCAAGTCACCAAGCTGAGAGTTGTTCCATCTACCCCAACAAGGGTTGTAACCCTCAAGCCTGTCACACACTTTCTGAAATTCAACTTGACTCCTCAGCTATCTATTTTCCAGAGAAGGGAAGTCACAAAAACTTACTAAAAAGCAAATTACTGTGTGCTGGGTAAGTATTTTGAGACAAGCAGTGAATTTTATTTATTGATTTAAGCTACTTCAAAATTAGGGAGAGTAAAGCAGGCATAAAGAAAATTAAGAAAATGTAAATAATAATGAATATTTTAAGATTTTTTTTCCCTTTAAAGGAGAAATTCTACAGTCAGTACAATTTCCCACTAAGAGCATTGTTATTATTTTATTTTTAATCAATTTGTTCTACCATTTTTATATATTCTTATAGTACATTATGGTCACACACCTCTAACCACTCCTAACCCTATGCTACCGTTCCCTCCCCAAAAATCTGCTCCCCTCTGTCTTAACTTTTGGGGTTTGTTTCTGCTTTGTAATCCTCCTAGTCTAACCAGGGCCATATGGGAGAATATGGATGTGAACCACCCACTGGAGCATGAAGGATTCACCAGTGGCTATACCACTGAAGTCAAAACTATCCACCTTTTCTTCAGAAAACTGAGAAGCTATGTTCATTTATTTCATGCATTTTGTATCCCAAGTAAAGATGGAAAAATACTAGACATAAAAATTAATACTGTTGTTTCTTTTCACCACATAAAATATTAACCAGGTGGTATTATATGAGGTCAGTATTTTAAAACAAGTTTAATTATGTATACTAACAACGGACAATTGAAAATGAAATTTAAAGGTATTTTCATTTTAGTAACAAATCTAATAAAATATCTACATCCCAAAATTGCAAAACCTTGGAGGGACATTGATTGATGGATACCTAAGTCAATGGAGAAATGTACTAGTTTCTATAAATCAGAAGAATAAACACTGAAATTTTATCTGCTCTCTCTAAACATAATTCTAATTAAATACCACCAGTTAACTTACATAATTTCACAAAGTTTGTATAAAACACATGGAAAGCCCAACAAACTCAAAATGACCAAATACATAAAAGAAAAGGGCTAAACACATAACTACAATCTGCTCAGTCTCTATAATGGTAAGTACTTGTGTGTGTTTTCAGGACTGGCCATTTAATACTGGATAATCAGCTGGTGTGCTCTTACCCAGGGAATACTGTTTCTTTTTCTCTCAGCATTCCTTAGTACCCATAGTTCTTTTTCTGTACTCCTCCGCCCCATGTTACCATGTCTTTTGGCATCCTCCTTCTTCAGCTCTTGTCTAGGCAATGATGTTGGTGAGACTTTGTGTGCATAGCGTAGCTTCTGATGTTTCTAAGAGACACACTCTCACAATGAACTTCGTGTTCCTCCAACTCTTACAATCCTTCCAATTCCTCTTCTGCAGTGTTCCCTGAAACTTGGATGCAGGAGCTGTTCTTTCCACACATCAGTTGGGCCTTGGATCCATAACTCTACACTCTGACCACTTGTAGTTTTCTATATTGGTCTCTGTCTGTGGCAAAGAAAAATTTCTTTGAAAAGGTGTATAAGGATTAATATTTAGAATATAGTTAAGGATTGTGTTGGTTTAATAAAGTGGTGGTTGTAGCACACACACATACACACACACACACACACACACACAAAACAACAACAATTAAAGGGAAAGGGGCAAGTGTTTGAAAGAGAGCAAAAGGAAGTACATGGGAAAAGTTGGTAGAAGAAAAGGGAAGATGGGAAATGATGTAATTAAGTTATAAATTATAATTCTAAAAACTGTATAAAATTTAGAAGAGGCTACCAGAACCTGGCTTTCAAACTTACTTTAATAGTAAACATTAATACTGTAAATCCATAAGAAAACATGGAAGAGAATGTGCCCAACCTCAGGGAAACAATGTTTCCTGGAGAGACAACAAAAAGGACTAAATATAAAAATAATAAAAAGTGATGTTAGATGCTTTCTCAATGTGAAGTATCTGCTTCTATAAATGTGCTAGGAAAACAAAAAAGGCCACAAATAAACACATACAGCACAAAGGGTCTAGATCACATTAAGAGAAAATAAATAAGAAAGATTATGCAAATTATAATACAAAGATGGTATAATGTATAAAATGGTGTGGGTTGGGAGGAAGGCCACACCAAAAGGGACAAAAAGAATATTTAAAAGTGTTTGGCATCTTTAGTTATCAATAAAACACAATTTAAACCACAAGGTAATATTGCTTCAATTTGATTCAAAAGCTAAAAATTTTTAATGACAAAATAAAAAGTTGGTAAGAAAGTTGCACACTACAAAAACCTCTATAATATAACTAGAGAAATTACAAAACCTACAGCTAATTTAGAAAGATACTTGACAAGTAGTAATAAAATTACGTAGACTTTCCCTTTAAGCAACTCCTCTCTTGGGTATTCACTCAAAAAAGGAAATAGATATCTCCATAATGACATACATAAGAAGTTCATAGCAATCCTATACACGATACCTAAAAACTAAAAAATCCCTGAGCCTATCAGTAGAATGAAGAATAAAATTTTGATACTAGAATGAGAACCAAAAAAGAGAGACAGTCTAATATAAAAGAACTAAGAAATTTATCAAAAATGCATGCATGAAACAGCAAACACTAATACAACTTAATCAAGCTAAGGTTGATGTATAATCTAAGCTGGTCTACACTGGTTAAATTCAAAACAGTGGTGCTGAGGCAATAGTTCACTCCGTAAAGTACTTGCCATACAAGATGAGGACCTGAGCATGGATCCCCAAAAGTCACATAAAAGTTGTGTGCATTGGTGAGTTTGTGATCTCAGCACTGTGCAGCTCATGGCCAAGCCAGTTTAGCAGAACTCTTAAGGTACTGTCTGGGGGCAGGGAGCAGTAGAGAGCAATAAAAAAGACATCAAGCTTTCACTTCTAGCCTCCACATGTGCACACACACCAGCTCCATGGAGGTGCACATACCCATTTGAACATATAAATTTACTGTACACACATACACACACACACACACACACTTCAAACAATTGACTACCAAAAGTACCTGTACTTTTCTATAGAGAACCTTGTTTGGAAATAAATGTTTACATGTATGTATTCACTTGTCAAAATTCATTGAATCTCATTGAATCTTAAGTTATGATTTGTATTCTCTCTGAGTAGCTAAATATTAATAAAATATAAAATATTCATGCTCTCAAAAGCAGAATCTTGTAGAATAATTTTATAATTTTTAAAAGCCCTGGGGCTTGATATTTGGTGGGTAAACATAATGAAATACTAACCAATGCTTTAAAGTACAATTTTGTAGTCCATATTTGATGATTGACAAACTACAACATAGGTAACTTCACCAAAATTACACCACCAGGTTATGTAAGATCAGAGGCAAGATCCAGAATCCAGGTAGAGCTGGCATAAAATACAAAGAAGGAATTACTCTGTTTATGACTGAATGCTTTGTGCTTTCTGATCAGTGAGTCTGAATTTTATAGGAAATGAAAAAAAAAACTTCATTTTCTGACTTTTGCTTTTTGCTAACATTATTCATTTTATACACATTATTATCCACTAGGCAAAAGAAATACATACTTGAATTTGTATCTCAAGTAGAAATACTGAAAACACAATTAAAATTGAAAACACTTGATATCAGCCTGGTTTGTCTACAGAGGGTGATCAATCACCTGATTGTTGTTTAAAGTCAAGCACCTAAAACTTTGCCTTTTAAATTCACTTAACAATTTATGGACTAAACATCACAATTTGCTTGCCTAATGCAAAATGATCAAATAAGAGACAAGAAATATACTGTCAATTTCAACTGTTAAACATTTCTCTTAGTAAACAATATCTCTGAAAAATACAGAGAAAAAATCAAAAGTGAGTTAAAATGCAAATAATGCACATTGGCATTAGTAGTAATTCTCTGAAAGAATAAATAGTATAAATTTTTTGCTGGATATGATGGCTTAGGCCTTTAATTCCAGCACCTAGGAGGCTGAGGCAGATGAATCTCTAAGTTTGAGGACAGCCTGGTTTACAAAGAGAGTTCCAGAACAGCCAGGGCTACACAGAGAAACCCTGTCTCAAAGGCTCACAAATTATGGTGTGTATAGTATATGGTGTGTGTATATGTACATGTACATACATATGTATATTATAAACATTCCAGAATTGTAGGCAATTACAAGAGTATAGTCAAATTATTTTGAGAATTTGCTACACTACCTAGAAAATATTGCAGACAAATATTATAGTCCCAGGATTTAGGATGTGAATGCAGAATTATCAAAGGTTTAAGTTCTTCCTCTGCTATACCAAAAGAAAAAAAGTGCTCCATGAGATTCTACCTGAAAAGAAAATAAAGGATAGAAAGAAAAAGACACTATAATTCATTCAAAATTCAGCACTTACCTCCTCACATTCTAATTACTTATTTTGTTATGGTCACAGGCTTTAAAAAAACTAGATGAGCATGCCATGGAGTCTTTCTTCAAACAGTAAATTTGTGCTTATAATCAAAAGACTTTGCAAGTCATTTCTGGAAGTCTATGAGCTGATGATTAATACATTTTCTAAAAAATGAATTATTTTACCAACCCATATTGACTTAGTTAATGACCAATTAACTCTAAATGCTGGAGAGAAAAGTAATTCATAGCTGCTGGCAGGAACCTAATCCATCTGACAAAAAATAAATAAATAATACAAAATCAAGCCCTTTGACACAGGTGATGCTCTAGGAAGCTATGAGTAAATGGAAGACAAGAAATGCTTTCCATGATTTCACTCCAGTTTTAAATAACCTTGATCTTAGGAACACTCCTCCATTGCTGGTGGGAGTGTAAGCTTGTTCAGCCACTTTGGAATGCAGTATAGCGGTTTCTCAGAAAATTGAGAATCAATCTCCCCAAGGACCCAGCAATACCACTTCTGGGTGTATACCCTAAAGATGCACAGTCATACTCCAAAGACATTAGCTCAACTATGTTCATAGCAGCATTATTAGTAATAGTAAGAACCTGGAAACAACCTAGATGTCCCTCAACTGAAGAATGAATTAACAAACTGTGGTACATCTACACAATGAAGTACTACTCGGCAGTAAGAAAAAATGATATCCTAAAATTTGCAGGCATGTTGTAAAAACTTTTTTTTGGACTGTTTTGGGTCTGGGAGATTTGCGACCTGGCACTCGTGCAGTGGCGGTTGGGACCTGATTTATGCCTGCGGCTTTTGTCCCCCAAAGAAATGAAATTACACACTTATATCTTTTACACTGTTTGGCCCATACCTTAAGCACATTATTAGCTAGCTCTTTTTTTTAATTTAACTTATTTTTATTGATTTGCCCACCACGTGACTCCCAGCCCGTGTCTGGTCGGTACCTCTACATGTCTGTTTTTTTGGGGGGTCCAGATGGAGAGTGACTTAACTTTATCCTTTTTTATTTGGCTGTCTTTGATTTTCCACCCACTTCTTTTTTTTTTCCTTCTTTATTTTGTATTTAACAAAAAAAAACAGTAACATGAATTTAAAATGAGGAAAAGTTAACAATAACTATGAAGAGGATAAGAATCATAAGCATGGCTTATCAAGGGTGGTAATGCAAATAAGATTGCTACACATATATTTACTATGTGTTCAGCTTTCATTTTCTACCCACTTCTATGGTGTCGTATATGGGCCCAAACAGTTATTTATTTATATCATATAGAAAACATTCTATCACATTTCCTCTTTTTTGTCTAATTAAAAAGGAAGGTTTTAATTTTTATATAACAAAATTATGTACAGAACAGCTCTCAAATGGGAATTATAGTCACAATATCTAGTCTGTTTGTAATCACAAAATTAAAGACAATATTTTATTATCTATCTCATCATTGTGAGTCTAAAGTTTTATATCTAATATATCTTTTAAACTAAAAAGAACTATACCTATAATTATTAAACCTTTAACTACATCAAAGACCACAGAAGAATATAATATTATGCAAATAAACAGGAAGTGCAAGCAACTTTCAAAGTCTAGAAAATGACAGAGATGACCCTTGTCTGCCTGGACAGTCACCCAAAGTTCTTTTGTAACGTTGGGGCATCTATTTTTAGCCTTTATGGCCCAAAGTCTCTGGCAAACCTTTTAGTGATGTAGGAAATCTGACACAGTCTATCAGTTGCTTCTCTTTGTGTCCAGAAGGATGCTTGTCAATGTTTTTTGTAAAGCAGGAACCTGAAGGACCATCTCGGATTGTTTTGTCAATGTTTAGAGGTCACTTTTGTATGGAACCTGCATGTCTAGTTTATATAGCATATTATTAAGCAGCCAATATTAGGACAGTTTTTGTCTAGTGGCTAACTGTTGCCATAAAGTAAATTTTACATGAAGTTTTTTCAATGCCCATCTTTTTCTTGAAATACATTGGTGCTGTCAGGAACAGACCTGTCTCACTCTCCAGAAAAGTCTAAGTTTTTAAAATATCTTAAATGTCGGGGCTGGAGAGATGGCTCAGCGGTTAAGAGCACCGTCTGTTCTTCCAGAGGACCCGGGTTCGATTCCCAGCACCCACATGGCAGCTAACAACTGTCTGTTCCAAGCAAAACACCAAGGCAAATAAGTAAATAAATAAAGTCTAAAAAAAAAATACTTAAAAAAAATATCTTAAATGTCATATTTTACATGTCTTCGAAGTGTTTGAAGACTACTTATCTAATTGAAATATATCTTTGTATACTTATAGAAACTTAACTAACATGACTATAAGTTTGCTTATCATAGATGACTATTAATTTGCATTTTTCAATTACACATTACAATTTTAAATGAGTTATATCAGCATTATACTTTAATCAAGAGTAGAAAAATACATACAGCATAACAAAATTGACCTTAAGTTTGTATCAATAAACCAAAATCTATTTATCTTTTCTAATCATTTTTATATTATATCCTCCTCCTCCAATTTTTTTAAAGAAATTGACTATGACTATTAATTATTTATAATGAAAACAAACATTAATAAGTAATATTTTCAGGAAATTGGACAAAGCTCTCTTTCTTTTATTATTTTTTGCTGTCAAAGGACGATGATGTCATGGGGTTTTGAAGCTGGATTATCTCAACTGACCATCTTGGAAGCTGAGAATGTTTATTTAGGTGGCCTTGGCAAGTGGAACCATATTTGTCTAGAACCAATCTATAGGTTTTGATCTTTTGTTGGAGACAAAAGCAGAAACTTTTTTTTTAAGTAACATATTTTTATAAACAGATTTTAAAGTCAAGACATTTTTAAAATATAAGTATTGGTTTAACTTAGTAGCCTTAGTAATCAATTGTCTCTGTGTAATTAGCTCATTAAAAGTTAAAAAATTAAAAGAAAATAAAACAAACATAACTTAGACTCTTTGTTTATTTGTCATCTTTATGTGGCTTTTTAAAAAAATTTTTATTTTTATTTTTTTAAAGGGTTTTCTTTATTTTTATTTTGAAGCCTATGTGTATTTTATATATATATTGTATCTTGTTTAGAGGTTTTGAGAGTCTAAATCTGTTTTATTGAGAATTTTTAATCATTTTTTAACTTAAAGAGCTTTTAAATGTGGATATCATTTTAATTGTTGACTCTGCCCTTTTGGCTGAGTTTTAGTATGGCGGATAAGCTTGCGCCTCTCTGTCGCTGTCTGTCGGCAACTACAGTGGACTCAGAAAATGCTGTTATTAGAAAAACTGTTTTTAAGTGGTTTTTTTGTTTGTTTGTTTTTGTTTAGTAAGCAAAAACCTTAAATCAATCACACTTATGTCAAGCTTTTTGTGAAACATATGAGTTTAAGCTGTGTGTCACGGACACGCCATTTTTAAATTTTTGCCTGAACACTATGTTGTCTCTGTACTATCAATTAATTTAAATATGTAATTTAGAAAACCGTTTTAAACTTTTTTAGGCTTTATGTGGGTGTTCGTGCCCCACGTTGGGCGCCATCTGTTGTAAAAAGATTTTTTTTTTTTTTTGGACCGTTTTGGATCTGGGAGGTTTGCGACCTGGCGCTCGTGCAGTGGCGGTTGGGACCTGGTTTGCGCCTGCGGCTTTTGTTCCCCCCAAAAATGAAATTACACGCTTATATCTTTTACACTGTTTGGCCCATACCTTAAGCACATTATTAGCTAGCTCTCTTTTTTTTAATTTAACTTATTTTTATTGATTTGTCCACCACGTGGCTCCCAGCCCATGTCTGGTCGGTACCTCTATATGTCTGTTTTTTTGGGGGGTCGGATGGAGAGTGACTTAACTTTATCCTTTTTTATTTGGCTGTCTTTGATTTCCTACCCACTTCTATGGTGTCGTATATGGGCCCAAACAGTTATTTATTTATATCATATAAAAAACATTCTATCACACAGGCAAATGGATGGACTTGGAGAATATTCTCCTGAGCAAGGTATCACAAACTCAGAAAGATAAGCAGGGGATGTACTCACTCATTAGTGGTCTCTAAACAAGCAAACAAGAAAAAAGCCAAGCATGCCCAAGCTGCAAACCATAACCACTGAACAGCTTGGGATCAGAAACACCCTGGACTGACTCTTCGGATCCCACTCCACCTAGAGGAACACCTGATTCACTCTTTAGGTAGGGGGGACAAAACTGGATCTGCCAGGAGTGGAGACTGAACTAAGCAATATTGGGTCAGTGGGACCATGGGACTGTCTGCTGCCTGCCCAGGTTGGGGATGGGGAGTTGTGGAGAAGAAAAAAATGACCTGGTATGGCGGGAGGGGGAAGGGACCTTGAATAATGATATACAGGGATAGAAAGCGTGACTTCTTTGTTCATAGTAATGATAATAATAATAATAATAATAATAATAATAATAATAAGTATACAGAAAAAAATAAAAATAAATAAATAAATAACCTTGATCTTACTTCTGATCTATTTTTAAATGATGATCCGGAGTATAGTGACAAGTTGTTGCTTCTATCAAAAAGGCTTGGTGTATATAGGTATGTTTTCAGGCCTGTGGGAATAACTGCAAAAGCCTCCATTCCCACCACAGTCCACTGACAACCAACTGATTGGGAAAATTGAAGTAGGTACATTCTTCCTCAAAAAAGACATTTTAATTTAAATATAGAATATTCTCTGAGGGAAGGTAAAGAGAGGAAGGAGTGAACAAACTATTTAGAAAAATACAAATTTTACTACAAAATAACTCCCTGTAATTACTACACTGGTCCTTTAAAATATCCTTCATTTGTTTGATATGTTACGTGCATCTTATTTCAGACAGATTTCTTAATAGCAAATTGTTTCCATTTTCATTTGTAACCTGTAGCGACACAAAGTGACCTGACTTCTATAAATTACCATGGAAACTGGTGAAGCCAACAATTTGGCGGAACAGAGCCCTAAGGATATGACAAGCACAAGGAAATGTGGGGTTTGCAATTGCAGACCCAAATTGGAGAAGGAAACATTTGAATTTTAAATCCCTTAATACTAAAAGTGGACACTGGTTATAGCTGCTCTACCCAATCGTTTTGCAGGAAAGATAAAATCAGTCACTTTGATAACACTACTACTTTGACTTCTTGTATATTCACAACTTGTAGGGTGCTCTTCATCAGAAGTGTATGTTAGCGTCCTCCACTGTTAATTGCTTAGTGCTTGTAAATGTGTGAGTCATTTTAAAACCTTTCTTTGAGCAGCATCATGACCAGATGGCTTAATGAAGTCACTTTGTCTGAGACCATGACTAAGTGCTGCTGTGGGTACAGACATTTTTATCACAGAATCAAGAATTAACTTTAAAAAAAAGAAAAAAAAAAAGTCTGCCAGAGAAGAACTCTGACATGCTCTATTTGCAAACCATCTGCATGAAACCAAAAACACAGGAGTTCTGAAGCTGGTGGCATGGATAAAATGAGGAAGCAATTAAAAAAAAAGGTTAGGAAAAGAGCATGCTGAGAATTGGAAAGAAAAAATCTGAAATGATGTCCCAGCCTGCCCATAAGTTTCTTCTCACATCGCAGAAAGCAATTTCCAATGCTCTACTTGTCCCAGACTCTCCCATCTTCTCTCTGCTGTTACCTGGTTTTGTGCTCTTCTTCTCTTCTCTCTCTCTCTGTCTCTCTCTCTTTACAACTCAGTGAAATAGTAAGAATTTTGCACATTTGAAATCTTTGCTCCATTAACTCTGATAATATTAATAACCTCATATTGATTGGTTTGCTCCCTTGCATGAAGTCGTGGCTTTTAGATCTCTATGGTATCTTCCCTTTAGTCTTCAGGATTTTGTCACTGGCTCTTTCCTAGCACTGTGTTGTTTCCACCAAGCACATCACCAGTCTCATCAGGTAGAATCCAGACCCATACATTAATCTAATATAATTCTTGAGAGTGCAGGCACACTTAGAAAAGAAGGAAGCTTTTAGTTTGTGTTTGCATTATAAACAGTGGAAGACACATGGGAGCTTTTAAATGTGTTTCATAAAGATCATCAAATTGGAACAGAAGGGGACCATGGGGATTTTCTACTCAAAAGTGAAACATTATAATTTTGTACATAAAGAAGCTGTGGCCCGAGGAGGAATATGATTTACTGAGAGTAACTCAGTGGCAGAGCTAGTCCATATAAATTTTCAGGTCCATAAACCAAAAGCCTTAGATTTCTAACTACTAAATGTCTGTACTAAAGACAAAATCTTCCAGGTTGATAAGGAGTAAGCTCATTTTCCCATTTCCACTGTGACAGCTCTTAGCTTCACTCTTGGGTTTGGATGGCATCACACTCTCATTCAATTAAAGTAATCATATGAAATACTCCACTACACGTTAACCGTCCTATGAGTTCATTTCTATGTGCTTTGAATCAGCCTCGCCTGTCTCTAATCCTTATTAGAAACTGACAATAATACAAAATCTCAACCAATCTGAGACCTGAGATCAAAAACATTTTCTCAGTTAAGAAATGAAAGAAGACCCAAAAGTGAAATCAAGTCTCACATTTGGGGGGGGGGCAATTCTGACTTCTGACCCATTCTGAATCTATGGTTATGTTTTCAGAATGAGAAGAAAGCTGGATATTAGCATTCCCCAAGTGTTCATTGTCCTCCAAAGGCACAAGACAGGTAAAGATTCCATGGCCTGGTAGATTGAGAAACTTTACAGTAAGACCAATTTAAATTCATTTGTTTTCTATGAAATCATCATAGCCCTTTGGCCATCAAGTCTTGTGATACTCAAAAATTTTCAATTTACCCAAATTTATTTGAACAAGAATCCTATTTATGGAAGATCTGAAGGTAACATCTTGAGGAATACCATTATGGAAATGATTATTCTAGAGCAGCTCTGCACACTGTAATCTTGCTAAGGCTAGAGTTGAAGCAAACAAGCCTTGCCCATCAGTTATCAACAACAGGAACATGTCTGTTTTCTCTTAAGCCCCATGGTTTTGGAAAACTCACTTGAGCCACCTTACTATAATGAAAAGGGTAAGAGAAAAAAGGCAAGCATGAACCTTCCTCCAGGGTGTGCTGGTCATGGGACTCAGGAAGGACCCTGTGATGGCAAGTTTCCATCATCAACATGATACCAAATCATCTGACAAGATCATTACAGTGAGAAGTTGTGTAGGTTAGGTTAGCCAGTGCATCTGTCCAGATTGTTAACTGTTATGGGAAGACCCAATCAAAAAATGGGCATTATCATTCCCTAAATTTAAATCCTGGATTTTATTTTTAAGATACATCTTTTTTACTTTAATAATATGTAGGTGCACTGGTGTTCAGGTGCCTATGAAGGCCTATAAGGTATGAAATCCTCTAGAGTTGGAGTTATCAGCAGTTGGGAGCCAACTGATGTAGGTTCTAGGGACAGAGCCCTGACCCTTTTCAACCGTGGCAGATGCTCTTAACCACTGAACCATCTCTTTAGTTACTTTATAAAAATAAGTGAGCTAAGTACAAGCATGTATACATTAATCTATTGTTTTTGCTCTTGACTGTGGATGCTGCCTTGGCTTCCCCTCAGTAATGAACTGTGGTCTGGAAATGTGGGCTGAGTGGAGCATTCTCTACCATAGACTTGCTTTTTATCATGGTGTTTACCGCAAAGTAAGCAAAACTAGGATGGGTATAGTAATTCACACCTTGTTTTTTATTTATTTTTGGAATACTTATTTTATTGTATGCATGATGATAAAATAGTAAACACACTTATCCTACCAAGCTGTGTGTGCCTTTAATCCTAGCACTCTGGAGGCAGAGGTAAGTAGATCTCTGAGTTTGAGGCCAATCTGGTCTACAAAGCTAGTTCCAGGACAAGCTCCAGGGTTTCACAGAGAAATCTTGACCCTAAAAACAAACAATCAAACAACTTATCCCTTAAAGTCACACAAAGAAATTTTCCTAGAGAAACTCAAAGCAATTTCACTAAAATCAAGAACAAGGCAAGGTTGTCTCCTCTCCCCTTATCTATTCAACATGGTTCTTTAAGTTTTAGCTAAAGAAATAACAGAACAAAAAGAGATTACGGGAATACAAATTGGAAGGGAAGAAGTGAAACTATCTCTATTTGCAGATGATATGATTGTATATATAAGTGACCCCAAAAATTCTACCAGGGAACTTCTACAGCTGATAAATACCTTCAGCAATGTAGCAGGGTATAAGATTAACTTAAAAAAAATTAATAGCCCTCCTATACACAAATGATAAGAGGGCTGAAAAAGAAATCAGGGAAATATCACCCTTTATAATAGCTGCAAATAGCATTAAATATCTTGGGGTAACTCTAACCCAATGAAATGACAGACCTGTATGACAAGAACTTTAACCTACTAAGGAAAGAAATTGAAGAAAATATCAGAAAACGAAAAAAAAAAAATCTCCCATGCTCCTGGGTAGGCAAGATCAACATAGTAAAAATGGCAATCTTATCATAAGCAATCTACAGATTCAATATAATCCCCATCAAAATCCCAACACAATTTTTTACAGACCTTGAAAGAACAATACTTAACTTCATATGGAATAACAAGAAGCCCACAATTGCCAAAACAATCCTGTTCATCAACAGGCATCACCATCCCTGACTTCAAGCTATATTATAAAGCTACAGTAATAGAAACAGTCAGGTACTAGCATAAAAACAGACTTATGAATCAATGGAATCAAATTGAAGATCCCTACTTTAATCCTATGAACACCAGATTTTTGACAAAGAGGCCCAAAATATACAGTTGAAAAAAGATAGTATTTTCAACAAATGGTGCATAACTGGATGGTAGTATATAGAAGATTGCAAATAGATCTATTTCACCTTGCACAAAACTCAAATCCAAGTAGATCAAAGACTTCAACATAAACCCAACTACACTGAACTTGATAGAAAAGAAAGTAGAAAATACCCTTGAACATATTGCCACAGGTGACCACTTTCTAAATATAACACCAATAGCACAGATACTAAGAACAACAATTAATAAATGGGACTTCCTTAAATTGAAAAGATTCTGTAAGGCAAAGGACACAGTCAATAAGACAAAATAACAGCCTACAGAATGGGAAAAGATCTTCACCAACCCTACATCTGACAGAGGACTGATCTCTAAAATATATAGACAATTCAAGAAATTAGAGACCAAAACCCCAAATAATCCAAATAAAAAATGGGGTTCAGAGATAAAAGGTGATATGCTCCTGTTTCATGAACTGATATCTCAGACCCCATTCCCTACAGAGGAACACCTAACCCAGCCTTAATACTGGGATGAGGGACTCGGCTCTACCTCAAATGGATATACCAGACTGCACTGACCCACCTTGGGTCTCCTTGCCCTCCTTGGGGAATAGATGGTGGGATGGGGTGAGGGAAGGTTGGGGGAGGACTGAGAGGGACTGGAAGGAGGGAGGGGAGGGTGAGCAGAGGCAGATATGGAAAAAATACTTTTTAAATAAAAAAACTCTCCTAATGCATTGAAGGAAATTTCAAAAATATGTTTAAAATATTGTGGTTAAATCCTTATTGGACCAAAAAGAGAAATAATTTGAATAGCAGTATGCACAGTAAGCATCAACATAGTAATGTAACACAGTGAGTTCACAATGAATACACTCAGGCAAAAGAAAATACATATAATTCAGTGAGATCACAACAGATACACACAGGCAAAAGAAAAAGGTATAAATCACTGTTAAGTGCTGAATGAAAATCTTATGACAATTTTCTTGTTCAAGATATTCCTGAGATAAAACAGCTGATGAAGGAATGTTTCTCCCTACACAAGTTTTCCAATTCACAGAAGAATAGGGAGCAAAATAATTACAATGCCACACTAATAAAGTGATGGCTCTAGACAACAATCAATCCCCTAAACAACAAAAGATACTCAGATCCTTCTGGTTGGAGAGGTTCTGTGAAATATCCCTGCCCTAAAATTGAACCTGAATCTGATCAACTCTTTTAATTTAAATGCCTTTTAGAATAAATATAGATCTCAGAAGAACATATAAAATGATACCACTATGGTAAAATCAGCAAAATTCACAAGATAAAAAATTCTGCAATTTATCCTGATTTCTTCAACAAATAAATTAAAAAGAGAAGGAGAGAAAGGCAGGAAACACAATAATAAATTTTAAACTTGTGTCTTCTATTTGTAGCCAAGTGGTATTATTTTGGGAGCTTGATAAATTTGCAGTTTTTAAGTAGTTATTTTATAAGGATGCAAGCAGCACTATTCTTTAAAACCACTTGAATCTAGTATTAGGTAAAATATCTTGACAATGAAATGACATTGATGCAGATACCAAAATCGCTGGTACTGAAATATGTCTACATTAAGGATCTGGTATAGTTAATATTCTACCTAGCTTCATATGTCTAAAGTTACAGGTGTTCTAATGAGTTGATTTTTATAGCACCTCTGATTGATTTTAAATAGAAAAGGGTGACCAGAAGTTATGGACATGGCTCAGTGGTTAAGAGCTCTTGTTGCTCTTACAGGGGATCTAGGTTCAGCTCCCAGTATCCACATACTGGCTCATCCTGTCTATATAGAACTCCAGATGCAAAGAATCTAACATACTCTTCTGATCTTGGTTGACACTAGAGGTGCACATGGTGCATACATATGTATGCAGGTAAAGCAATTATACACATAAATAAATAATTCTAAAATAAATGTAACCAATAGTTAATTATAAAATGATCAGAGGTTACCTTTCTATCACATATCTGATTATAGTATCAGTCATTTATATATTCTTTTTCTACCTAATTTTTAAAGCATTTGTTTTCTACTAGTAACGTAATAGTGATAACTCTCATTTACTAAATATCACTCAATCAGAAATTAGTTTAAAAGTAACTAATTATTTAATAGTTTCTATTTTGTGCTTAATCTGTCTCAGACATTTATAACAAAGTTCAAGTCATCTATCAATTAACTTAGAAGAATGAACACTGTAAAGTACTGTGCTTGGAGGTGAAAAACAATGGCTCAATTAGCATGGACTCACCTTGTATGTAGATACAAGCCATTCATGAATCTAATCTTTTCCTACCTTATTATGTTACAAATAATCCAATTAATTACTTGGAATCCTTCCTCTTGTGAATAAACCCTTATTGGACAGATAGAAGAGAATTAACTGTGAATCTTTAAATTTCTTTCAGCATGAACATTCTTTAAATATTTTTCATTGGACTAAGTTTAATTATTGGTCTTCATGAAAAATAAATGTGAAATTTAAACTATTACTAAGATTGTAATCTTAGGCAAGTAAATAGTAACATGAAATGTGTTTAATTACTGAAAAGAATACAGTAATCCATGGGCTGAAGATATGACTTAGTCATAGAAGTCCCTTCACACAAGCCCGAGGACCTGAGTCCAGTGCCAGCACTTATATAAATATGAAGCATGGTAACACACTCCAGAATCCCAGCTAAGGGAGGCAGAGATGGAGGATCGATGGAGTTTTTGGCCAGCCAGTCTAGTCAAATTGGTAAGCTGCAGGCTGAGTAAGAGACCATGTCTCAAAGCATAAGATCGAAAGCAACTGAGAAAAACAGACAATATATGCACTCATGTGGATATATACCCCACACACACATGCACATAAAAAATAATATATATATACACACATGTGCATACACACACAGTGTATAATTCAGACATGATGCTGTCTGCCTGAAATCTCAGAACTTAGGAAGCTTAGACAGGAGCATCACAAGTTCAAGGCCAGCCTGAAACTTATAATGAAACTCTGTTTCCTAAAACAAAAATAAAAAGTATAAAATAAAATCATAAAAAAGGAATATAACTTTTCAATGTTATACCAGGAGTTGATATGTTCTATCTGTTAAAACAAATAAAACAGTGACTTTTTGAATTTGTAGGCCATAAAATCTCAACCCTGTCAATGGAGTACGGTAGTGACTACAGAGATTTTTGAACAATTGAGAATGACTATGTTCCTATAATTCTTAACTTATAACACTGAAACTTAATTTTTATAACATTTTTATATTTATGAAATACTGGTTTTTTATTGTTTTGAGAACTTTGTTTTGTTTTAAAATGTTACTTAATTTTGGTAATTTTATACATGAATGTAACATATTTAAATCATTTCTACATCCCACCTCCTCCACAAATTATCTCAGTAGCCCATTACCCCTGCAAGATAGGGTCTTAGTCTACAGCTTAGCCTGGCCTAGAAAAACCCTACACAAGGGAGATTGGCCTTCGATTCATGACAAACTTCCTGCCTTTTACTCCCCTGAAGGAGCTTATATTACAAGCATGCACCACCAAACTTAGCTAGGTCTTTTTCAGTCCCTTTAAAACACAAGGTTAGAGAGGCTGAAAAGATGATTCACCAGGGAAGATTGTGTACTGTTCCTTCAAAAGTCCTCAAGTTCGATTCCAAGCACACAATAGCCTGTAACTCCAGCTTCAGGGATCTTATGACATCTTCTGGTCTTTATAGACAACTGTGTTCGTGGACATACACACACTCACACATATACTCATAATAAAGATAAACCTTTAATGTAAGGTTGGCAATATGGTTCAGTGGTACATCACATACTGAAAGCCTTGATGAACTGCACTGAAAATAAGCCAATTGTCAAAATGTAAAAGCTAGAATAAAATCACATGAAAATATACAGTGGTTTGTATTTAGCCTTGTATCCATTGCTTTTCTGTTACTGGGGTAGGTTTAGGGGATAGGGTTGCACCAAAAATAATGTAATGAAGAAAGGGTTCTTTTTGGTTTAATGTCCCAGAGGAATACAGTCCATCATGACGGGAAAGTCCTGGCAACAGCCAGGAAAAGCATGGCCATAAGAGCAGCATCCGCTCTCTGCGGCGTCCCAGCGCACTTTGGAGCAGGGGCAGCTGAACTCTCCACCTGGCCACACCCGCAGCTCCTGCTGCTCAGGGAATCTACTAGGAGCCCTACTGCGACCCTGAACTGAGTGAACTGAGCAAACTAACTGCAGGGGTCTCTGAGGGGCGGATTCGAACCCTGACCAGAGGTGAGGAGGGCTCGGCGGGCCTCAGCGCCTGTATCCTGGCCTGGG
>PVIH01023641.1:0-24400 GCA_004025045.1 Sigmodon hispidus | reverse complement strand
ACTTTTTCAGGTGCCTTTCAGCCATTCGTAGTTCCTCTGCTGAGAATTCCCTTTTTAGATCTGAACCCCATTTTTTGATAGGGTTATTCAAGGTTTTGGGCTCTAAATTCTTGAGCTCTTTATATACTTTAGAGATCAGTCCTCTGTCACTTGTAGGGTTGGTGAAAATCTTTTCCCATTCTGTAGGCTGTCGTTTTGTATCCTCTTAATCTCCTTTTGTTCTCTTATTGCTTTAGCTAAAACTTAAAAACCATGTTGAATAGATAAGGGGAGAGAGGACAGCCTTATCTTGTTCCTGATTTTAGTGGAATTGCTTTGAGATTTTCTCCATTTAGTTTGATGTTTGATGTTTGCTGTATATTGCCTTTATTATATTTAGGTATTTTTCCTGTATTCCTGATCTCTTCAAGACTTTTATCATAAGGGAGTGTTGGATTTTGTCAAAGGCTTTTTCAGCATCTAATGAGATGATCATGTGGATTTTTTTTCAGTTTGTTTATATGATGGATGACATTCACAGTTTTTCATATATAGAATCATCCCTACATCTCTGGAATGAAGCCTACTTGATTGTGGTAGATAATCTTTTTGTTATGTTGTTGGATTTGGTTTGCCAGAATTTTATTGAGTATTTTTGCATCAATGTTCATGAGGGAGATTGGCCTGTAATTCTCTTTTTTTGTTGTTGTTGTATCTTGGCTACCAAGTGCCTTGGCTACTAAGGTGATTGTGGCCTCATAAAAAAGAGTTCAGCAATGTTCCTTCAGTTTCTACTGTATGGAACAGTTTGTTGATTATTGGTATTAGTTCTTCTTTGAATGTCTGATAGAATTCTGCACTGAAACCATCTGGCCCTGGGCTTTTTTTACTTGGGAGATATAATAACAGCTTCAATTTCTTTTGGGGTTATAGGTTTGCTTAGGTCTTTAATCAGATTTTGATTTAATTTTGGTAAGTGGTACTTGTCCAGAAAGCTGTCCATTTCTTTTAGATTTTCCATTTTAGTGAAATATAGATTTTCAAAGTATGACCTGACATTTCTCTGGATTTCTTGTGTGTCTGTTGTTATGTCCCTCTTTTTATTTCTGATTCTGTTAATTTGGATACTCTCTCTGCTTTTTGGTTAGTTTAGAAAGGTGTTTATCTATCTTGTTGATTTTCTCAAAGGACCAACTCTTTGATTCTTTGTATTGTTCTCTTTGTTATTATTTTATTGATTTCAGACCTGAGTTTCATTATTTCCTGCCATCTACTCCTTCTAGGTGAGTTTGCTTCCAATTGTTCTAAAGCCTTCAGCTGTGCTGTTAGGTCTCTTGTGTGAGATTTCTCCAGGTTTTATATATAGGCATCTAGTGCTATGAGTTTTCCCCTTAGGACCGCTTTCATTGTATCCCATAAGTATGGGTCTGTTGTAGATTTACTTTCATTAAATTCTAGGAAGTCTTTGATTTCTTTCTTAACTTCTTCCTTGGCTCAGATATGATTCAATTGAGAAATGTTTAGTTTCCATTAGTTTGTAGGCTTTCTGTGATTATTGTTGTTGTTGAACTCTAGCTTCAGACCATGGGAGTCTGATATGATACAAAGAGTTATTCCCATTTTTTGTATGTATTGATATTTGATTTATGACTGAGTATGTGGTCAATTTTAGAGAAAATCCCATGGGGTGCTGAGAAATATGTATATTCCCTTGTGTTTGGGTGGAAGGTTTGGTATATATCTATTAAATCCATTTGGGTCACAACATGTTAGATCCCTTATTTTTGTTTTGATTTTCTTTCTAGTTGACCTATCCAAGAGTGAAAGTGCTGCATTGAAGTCTTCCACTATTAGTGTATGAGGTTTGATATGAGGTTTAAGTTTTAGTAACATTTCTTTTACATATGTAGGTGACCTTGTGTTGAGGGCATAAATATTTAAGATTGAGGCTTCAATTTTCAATGGTGGATTTTTCCAGAGATGAAGACGTAAGTCCGTAATGTCTGTTCTCGTCTCTTTTGATTGATTTTAGTTTAAAGTCTATTCTGTTAGATATTAGGATGGCTACACCAGCTTTTTTCTTAGGACCATTTGATTGGAAAGTCTTTTCCCAACCCTTTACTATGAGCCTGTGTCTGTCTTTAAGGTTGAGGTGTGTTTCTTGTATGCAGCAGGATGGCTTCTGTTATTTATCCATCGTGTTAGGGTATGTCTTTTTATAAGTGAATTGAGTTCATTGATATTAAGGGATATTAATGACCACTGATTGTTATTTCCTATTATTTTTGGTAACAGCTTGTGTTTGTTTCCCTTCTTTGGGTTTTTCCTTCTGTGGTTTCATTGGTGTATCTAGGATCCTTAGTGTAGAGTTTTTCCTTTAGTGCTTTCTGTTATGCTGGATTTGTGGATAGGTATTGTTTAAATTTGGTTTTGATATGAAATATCTTGTTTATTCCATCTATTGTGATTGATAGTTTTTCTGGTTATAGTAGTCTTGGTTGGCAGCCGTGCTCTTTTAGTTTTGGTATAACATCTGACCAGGACCTTCTTGCATTCATTGTTTCCATTGAATAGTCGGGTGTTACTCTGATGGGTTTGCCTTTATAGGTAATTTTGCCTTTTTTCTTTGCAGCTCTTAGTATTTTTCCTTTGTTCTGTAGTTTTAGTGGCCTGTTTATCATGTGGCAAACAGACTTTTTTGGGAGGTCCAGTCTATTTGATATTCTGTAAGCTTCTTGTACCTTTATAGGCATTTTCTTCTTTCTACTATGATTTTATTGAATATATTTTCTGTGCCTTTGAGCTTGCAATCTTCTCTTCTTCAATTTCAATTACTCTCAGGTTTGGCCTTTGCATGGTATCCCAAATTTCCTGGACGTTTTGTGTTATGAATTTTTTGGTTTTAGTGTTTTCTTTGATTGATGTATCTGTTTCCGCTATTGAGTCTTCCACTCCAGAGATATGTTTTCCATCTCTTGGATTCTATTGGATATGCTTAAATCTTTAATTCTGGTTTGTTTATTCAGGTTTTTCTATTTCCTGCTCAGCCTTGGTTTGTGCCTTCTTTATTGCTTCTATTTTGATTTTTTAATTCCTGGAATGTTTCTTTTGCTTACTTGTTTTCTTTTTCTTGGTTTTCTTATTTTCTTTCAGAGATTTGTTAATTTCTTCCATTTTTTGTTTGTCTTCTATTTCTTTAAGATAGTTTTTTAATATCCTTTTTAAAAACTTCTATTATCTTCATAGTTGTTTTAAGGTCATTTTTTTCTATTTCCTCTTCATTTTTATGCTCGGGTCTTGATGTCAGCTTCTTCTGGTGGTGTCTTGTTGATCTTTATATTGTTATATGTATTCTTGCACTAGTATCTGCCCATTGCTTCCTTGGTACACTCTTAGTCAGTTGTGGGTCCAGATGGCTGTGTGTCTCCAATAATTCAGGGGCTGCTCTTAGTTGGCTCTTAGTTGGCTCTTAGCCGGTTCTTAGTCAGCTGTGTATCAGGAGGCTTGACTGTGTCCAGTTTTAAAGTGTGATGACCAGATTGCGCTTTGGGCAGTATTTGGCCCATGGGATGTTCCTCTGTTAGTGTTCTCTTGGAAACTGGGTTTGGGGACACTCTCCCAGCTTTCCTTGTTCTCTTGGTCAGCTCTTGGTTAGCTCTTCCTCAGCTGTGTATTGGGAGGCTTGTGGTGATGCAGATTGCAGTTTGAACAGGGTTTGGTCCATGGGATATTCCTCTGGCTGTGTTTTGCTGGGAATTGAGCTTGGAGGCACTCTCCCAACTTTCTTCAGCTTAGGGTGGAGCTGCATGTATTTGGGGGATTGGAGGGATGTGTCTCTGGGCTAGAATTTAGAGAGCAGCAAGGTCTCTGCTTGGCCTGAGGAACTGGTACCACTCACCTCTTGGTCAACTGTGTATCTGGAAGTTCAAGTGGTCCAGTTGTCAACTCTATTTTTTTCATATGAGATTCTTATTCTCTGTCAACTAGTTTTCTCAATCATTAATATGACTACATACTGTCAGCTGTTTCCACTGGCTCAAGATAAAACTGAAAGTGCTCAGCACAGCTGTCAAGACTAATGCTTTCCTGCTGATCTCTTCAACTTATGCCTGCCTTTCTCCCTACACGCCCTGTACTTCATCCATCTTCTGAAATGTCCCTTTGACCATTTTGAAATGTCTTCTTCATTCCCTGTCCTCAGCCTTGTTTCTCTATCATTTCCCCATCATCTGGGTTATACCACTTTTCCTGCATATTATAGATATTCATAGAATAGCAATGTTGCCTTTAGATTGGAAATTAAATGTAGATTGCATACATACTTGCATATATGATTGGATGAACTTGAGTGATAACTAATACTTTAAAGCTTAGCCAGATGCAAACAAATTCATACATGAGAAACAGAAATATCATAAGCAAAGACAGAGAAGGAAGGAAGCTGCTATGTATTTGAAGAATAGGTTGTTATAACACAGAATATACATATAGGACAATCCTATTACAAATATTTCTAAGCATTTATCCAAGAATGTATAGTTTAAGGAACATTTAACAATGCCCTATATAGAGAGTCTTTTACTACTCCTGGTAAGGTAACATCAAAGACAGGTCTTTGGAGGAATTCAAATGAAGACATGATAGTTCATACCAATATACTATGAAAATATTACCATCTAGATATATAGTATCAGATCAAGGAATTTGTAAGCATGATAACTGTTTTTTAAATAAAGGCATTAATTAACAAGATTTAGAGAATATTTTTATTTTAGATAGCTTTATATCAAAATTTAACAAGAAAGCTTGAGATTCAGAAAATTTAAGAGTAATGCTGACTGAGTTCACATAGATATGTTGACAACATTCTTTCTACTACATCATGCTAAATACAGTTTACTTAATTTGGTGGGCAATGAGGTATCATTGAAGGATCTTAAATAGAGAAAGTGTGTTCCCTGTGCTGTGTCTTTAAAAAATTAATATATGTGTGTGGTGGTGCAAAGAAAGAAAGGATGGCAGAGGGACCAATTTGAAAACTTGAAATGATGCTCTGAGAATTAGCTATTTAAGAAAGCAGGTCTAATTATGACTGTTGTGTGTGGCAGCCATCAGTTCTTCTCATCAAATAAATTCATCATCTCCATCTTCTAGTGCATGAAACAAATGTACTCCACTGGCCCTGTCACCCCCCATGATTTAGCTATGGTCATCAGACCTCATTTACCCATAAAAACCTAAGTAGAAATGACAGACTTTCCACAATGTCAGATTTCCCTCCCATTATGTCAAAAAAAATGTATGACCCAACTGCTAATGTGTTAACCTGGCTCCAGAGGCAAAATAATATTAAATGGAGCTCACTCTGACCCAGAATAGGCAGGAAGAATTAGTGAAAAAAGAAAACATTTAAGTCAATCAGATACAGAACTTACTGTTATGGTAGTATAACCCAGACATTGCTAGCTGATACCACATGCTGGGGCATTTGAAGCATAGCATCATAAACTTTGATGTACATGTTACACTTGCAGAAGTTATTAAAAAGTTGAGTTTGGTTCCTCAGGTAGAGGAAGAGGTCCAATACATTATATTTCTAACAGTCTCCCAAGAGCGGATGGTACAACAACTGTGCTTCACACCATGATATTGCAACAGTCTAAAACCACCCTGTGCCAAATCATAACAAAATTTAAAAATCCAGTTGCCCAGTTCCTCTAGCTATATTTCAAGTGTTCAAAACCTACATGTGGCTGAGTGCCACTGCATTTAACAGCTGAAACATCAAACATTTTCGACACCACAGTAAGATTTTTTTTTGCTGAGTTCTCTATAGTGACACTCAGAAATGCAAAACGGCAGTTGGTTCTGATAGGTTTTATAGTGGGAATATATTACATTGCTACTGTTTCCTGTCATTGTAAATATTTGTCCCACCTATGAGTTTAATAAAAGCTGATTGGCTAAAGGCAGACAGAAAGTGTGGGTGGGGCTACCAGTCTAAGAAAACTCAGGAACATCTCAGAGCAGGGACAGATGCCACAGAGATGCCAGAGAGACAACACAAATGCCACAGGGACGGGACAGAAACACAAGGAGGAGACAGAAGCAGACGCGGAGGAAAGAAACTGAAATGCTGCTCTAAAAAGAGAGAGAGAGTAACTGGGAGGGGTGGGAGGGGGAAGGAAGTTTGAACAAGGGTATACATGGATTAAAAAAATGAGACTTTATTCATAATAATAAGAAGAAAAGAAAAGATATTGAGATTCATGGTCAAACAGGATAAGAACAAAGGGTTAGGGTAAAAGCAAGAGCTAGCTAGCAATATGCCTGGGCCCTAGGCCGATCAGCATAAAAATAATACAAGCCTGTGTATGATTATTTGAGGCTAAGCGGGGCTGAAAGTGGGTCCAAACCTTTGGTCCAGGCCTGGAAAGTTAGGGCCAAAATCATTTACAGCAAATAGGTTTGGGGAAGGAAATGACAAGAGATACAGGTTTGCTGAGATGTTGCTGTCAATCAGGGTCCCTGTAAAGAGAAAGCAATCTTGAGTCCTCAAACTCAAAGCTGAGACAATCAAATGTGGCATTCAAATCTGTTTTCAGGACAGATTCTTGTCCTGCATACCCCTCTCAGATCATCCCATTTCAAGGTAGGCAGGTTTCTAGGCATTCTCCCCGCCCCTTTGCCCTGATGTTCTCTGCCAAGTTTGGTTAATCTGTTTACTTACACCCATAAAACACATGATCCTAACTGTAACAGTTGTTTTTGATCTCCTTTTCCCAGGAAATGAACAGTACTCAGTGAGTACAGCCAAAAGAGCCACAGAGTTACACAGTACAGTAGGTGCATGGCTGTTAATAGCTGTCAGCTGCTGCTGATGTTCTATACCTTGGTACCTACTCAGTCTTCTCTCCCTTCTTTTCACTGGCAACTTAAACAATAGAAGTGAACTGTATTCTTTCTTCCTTACTGCTTTACACCCTGATCAATATTTTACAGCGGTGTCAAACTTAACAATTAAAAATCCATGTGAAACATGGAATTTTATGCAAGAGAGTTGGCTATGTTGCATCATCAGAAGTGAGGAAAGGCCAGAGCTTGCTCAGTCCAGATTCTAGTGGCCCAATGCATGTGGAGGGAAGTAGAAAGGGGCAAGATAACTGAGGGACAGCGTAGAGAAATGAGCTGTGAGGCAAAGACCACTGACAAGCAGATGGAATCAGGAACAATGTCAAGGAGGATCACACCTCAGCCCTTGTGCTCTGCTAAACATGCATTCACCTTTTGCTCCTTGTAACATGTTTAGCAAAAATCATCAGAGTGAAATATCTGAAGCAACTCATAAAGAGAAACCTTTATTTTTGGCTTAACAATTTTGAAGTCCCAGCCCACAATCTGATTGTCCCATGCTTTGAGTGCCTGGTGAGAGTGGTAATTCATGGTAGGAGCATCTGACTAGACAAACCACACATTGTTAGTGATTTGGGAAGCAAATGAGAGACATAGGGAAGGACTAGTTTCTCAAAAATATTATCTTTAAGGGCATGATTTCAATGACCTCATGCCTCCAAAAGCTGCCACATGTTCCAAGAATACCACCTTTAGGATGAAGCCTTTATGCATGGTAGTGTTCGGGGAGAACACTTCCAATCTTCAAATCATAGCATCATATTTGCTAAGATTCTTGTTACTTTCCCCAAGAGTAATCTCAAATTGGATGAAATTAAATTCCTTTATCTGGCAAAAAAGATTATTAAATTTAAGTTATATTCTTCTGTAGTCAAAAATCACAAGTAGCATAATTTCTTGAAAAGTCTAAAGCCTTTAGCACATTCTTAAAAGATCTCTGACTAATAGTTCACAATGGAGGTCCTAAATCTTCAGCCATGCCTCCTACCTTAGACAGCACAGGCCAGTTAAGCCTATGAGAGATACTAGGTCAATCCTTGACCCAATCTCCAGTTGACTCAGACAGGCTCAGTAAAACTCTGCATTTTTGTAGTTCATTGGTCAGCAATGGCTTCTGTTAAGGAAACTGCAGAGCATATTTTGGGCTCTCTCCCACACTATAATGTATCTGTCACAACTCTTTGGCACTTCGGGTGCAGTAAAAATGTGGTCATGCACACAACTGCAGTGAAAAGGCAGGCATAATGTGGCTTAATAGAGCTTTATTAATAGAATGCAAAGTGTGATGTTTACCTATCTTTTGTTTACCAAAAATACCACTCTTTTTAACTATAGAAAGGTGTAAAAACTATGTTCACAGGAAAGAGTACACAAAAATGTCATTGATTTGTCTACTTCTAAAGGGTGAAGCTACTTGGATTCAGTAGCATGGAAGATGTTAAGAATCTTATTCTTATTCATATATAAGTTCATGTGGCCATGGTGTCTATACCTAACTCAAAGATATAATACCACTTTATCATTATTCATAATAGCAACAACCTGGAAACAACCTAGATGCCCCTCAACTGAAGAATGGATTAACAAACTGTGGTACATCTACACAATGGAGTACTACTTACTCAGCAGTAAGAAAAAATGGTATCCTAAAATTTGCAGGAAAATGGATGGATATGGAGAATATCCTCCTGATCTAGGTCTTACAAACTCAGAAAGATAAGCAGAGGATGAACTCACTCATTAGTGGACTCTAAACAAAAAGCAAAGCATACCCAAGCTGCAAACCACAACCACTGAACAGCTTGGGATCTGAAGCACCTTGGATCTGACTCCCTCCAGAGGAACACCTGACCCAGTCTTGATGTTGAGATGAGGAAAGCGGATTTGCCTGGAGTGGATGCTGAACTAAGCCACCTTAAGACCTTGGGACCTCCTGCCCTTGCTGGGGAGGAGATGAGGAGATGGGGAGAAGAGAGAGTGACTGGGAGGGGTGGGAGGGGAAAGGGAGTTTGAACAAGGGGATACATGGATAAAAAAATGAGACTTTATTCATAATAAAAAATAAAATAAAAAATACTACTTTAGACTCTGAGAAATTTTTTTTACAATTATGTTGATCCCACTCATTGGTAGAGATTAACAGGTCAACCTAGTAGAGGAATCAAGTTGCATGTGGCATGAGGCCGCTGGAACCTAGGAATGGACAAATGGAACAATGGGAGGATCAGGGGACAAACAAAGGTGAAGGAGAAGCCCAAAACATAGAGTAGGGGGATTAGTTTTGCTTTTCTATAGCACAGCAGAGTAACTACTGGTTAAAATAATCTGTGATATATATTGAAGGACAAATGAAATGTTATGAAATTATAAAAGTGATTAGTGTTTAAAGAGACAGAAATGTTTTCTTACCTGATTATTATGCATCATGTATATTTATCAAATTACTATAATGTACCCCAAAAGATATGCAAATGTGTCTCAATGAGAAAAATTGAATTTGAGAAAAATAAACTTGGTTGCTAAGAGATAAAGTTTTAATATTTTATTATACGATGTTGATAAATAGGAAAGGTTGTTTCATTCGCCATAATGGGAAAAAGAGTATGGTTCCCTGGGAACAGAGCACAGCCTAGAGGAGTCAAGGCCTCGCTCTGTACCACACTGCCAAGGGCTTTGTATTCTTTTGAATAAAACATGTCCCCAAGCTCCATACACTGTGGATAACCCATCAATCCCTCCCCCACAAAAAATGACCATCAAACACTGCCTGTGCTATGAGCCTTAAGCAGGACCAGCTACTCAGGAGTGGAATTTTCTGACTGTTGTAAAGTTCTCATGGGTGCAAAGTGCTGCCCAACTTCTTAGAAACCAAAACTAGATTATTGGATTTAAATTAATGACTCTGTGTGTGTGTGTGTGTGTGTGTGTATGTGTGTCCCCTCCTCTCTCTGTATCTCTCATTTTTACTTAAAATATAATTATATAATTTTGCCCCTTCCATCCAATTCCTTGCATGCCCCACGTGCTGTCTTAAATTCATGGCCTCTTTTTCTAATCTTTATCATTATTATTATTATTTAAAATATATAGAAATAAAATGCATATATGAATACAAACTGCTAAGTTATTGTTGCTCATATGTAGCTTTTTCTAGAGCTGGACACTTGGTATTGAATTATTATTATTATTATTATTAGTATTATTATATTGGATAATTAGGAACTCATCTTTAGGGAAAACTAATTCTTTCTCAGTAATTAATAATAAGCTGTACCTCTTCACCAAGGGGTGAGAGCCCCATGAAAATTCTCTCATCTACTTAACATGTCAGCTGTTGCTATCATTGATCAGGTTTTATTTAGGTAGTAATATTGTTGAGATTACACAGGTGTAGCTTCCCTCTGATATGTAGAAGACACAACTTCCCAAAAGACTTTCTGGTTCTTTAACTTTTAAAATCTTTCGCTCTCTCCTGCTTCTTCTGTGTTCCTTGAGCCTTAGGTATAGGCATTGTGTTGTAGATGTATCATATAGAACTGGGCAAATCATGGTCAATTGTTCTCTGAATTTTTACAAGTTGTGAATCTTTGTAAATGGTCTCTGTCCACTGCAAAAGAAGATCCTGTAATGAGGATTGAGAGTCATATTTATCTATGAATATAAGGATAAATATTTAGAATGCAATTAGGAATTATACCGATTTAGTAAAGGGACAGTAGTAGGTTCTTCTTTGAGATCCATGACTTTTTTTGTTTGGGGTATTTTTTGTTGTTGTTACTGTTATTGTTTCTTATTGTGTGATAATGCTCTTGTACATTGTAAAGATTTGTTACTTGAATTGGTTTAATACAATGTTGATTGGCCAGTAACCAGGTATTGGCAAGGCGACCAGACTAGGAGAATTGTGGGAAGAGGAGGAGCAGAGTCAGGAGTCACCAGTTGGATGCAAAAAAAAAAAAGCAAGATAAAAATGCTGGACTAAGAAAAGGTACCAAGACAGGTAGCTAAATACAGATAAAAATAATGAGTTGTTTTAAGTGTAAGAGTTAGTTAGTAATAAGCTTAAGCTACTAGCCAAGCACTTGTAAATAATATTAAGTCTCCAAGTCAATTATTTAGGAAGTGGTTGCCAGGTATTTGGAAATTTCTGATCATACCCAGGAACTTCCACCTCCAGTTTGTTTTGTTTTGTTTTTCCATATTTCAAACATCAGCCTGAGTAGTCATTTGGACATTTTGTTCAAGAGCACAGGATGTGCATTCATCTTCTATTTATTTTCTGGTGTATATCTCCCACTCCTGCCTATTATTTCTTACACATAACAAACCTTGAACTACTCCAATCATATTTGATTTACTAACTATTCACTGAGAGACTCTTCAATGTCTTATATACAAAGCTAGTTTCTAGACATAAGGTAATAATCCAAATGTATTCAGATTGGACTAGCTGCCTAGCAGGAAAAACAAACCTTTGAAACTCAAGCTGTATAAGATTTACATTAAGAGACAAATTAAGTACTATTAATGGAACTAAAAGTGGCATTTCACCTACTGGCTGGTATGGAGAATTCTTTCTTTATTGATATCCCCAAAGTCAGTGGCTGAAGGAAGAAAAAGAAATAAAATTTCCACTAGCGGGAATAGCATATAAAGAAGAGTGAATATGATGGATTCATAGACTTGCCTACTAAATTGCAATGCTAAGAGGAAGAGAAAAAAAAGGGCAGGGATTGTGTCTTTGTCCAACTTGGTACCTGTTACAAGGCATGGCATGAGCACAGTGACCATCAAACACACCCTCAAGCATGACCTTGGCCATTTTCTTCCATATCCTTTCTACATACAACTTTCATCACAGGAAATTTTACATGTAAATTACTTGTTTACAGTCCCACATTCTCCTTTGCACCAGATGGATCTTATATACATAGTCACATAAATCACAAATTTATGCTTCAGTTGTGATGATTTGATGAATAAAAGCTCTTGCAACATAAGCTTGATGACCCAAGTTTGATTGTTAGAACCCATAGTGAAAGGGGAAAATTTCTTCAGCATTTTCCTCTGACTTCTACATGTGTGTCCTGTGGCATGCTTGCATACACCTATACACACACACACACACACACACACACACAATTAATTTTTGTAAATTAAAAAATGATGAGCTAAATTCACTGTGTGTCTGAGGGTTTCTATTTCTGTGAAGAGACACCACACAGCATGGCAACTCTTATAAAGGAAAACATTTATTTGGAGCTGACTTACAGTTCAGAGATTTAGTTCATTGTCATCGTGGTGGGAAGCATTGCAGTATGCTGGCAAAAATGGTCCTGGAAAAGAAACTGAGAGTTCTACATCTGGATTGGCAGGCAGCAAGAGGAGAGAGCAATCCTGGGCCGGGCTGGAGCATCTGAAACCTTGGAGCCCACATCCAGTGACATACTTCCTCCAACAAGGAAACACCTGTTCCAATAAGGCCACATGTCCTAATATGGCCATTCCCTACAGACAGACCTATCGGAGCCAATTTTATTCAAACCACCACAATGTGTGAGAAAAAAGGAGAAGAAAGAAAAAGAAAACTATAAAAACAACATGCATTAAGATCTTTGCTTCCAGAATAACCTCTGGAATTAGAGGAAGAAGAGTCAATTTCTTCTCTGCCCTATTCTTTGTTTCTTTGTTTTGTAAGCAACATTCTATGTTGGTCATATTCTGCTGACACAAAAATATTGTAGGACAGACCACCCCCAAATACTAACATGTTTTTCACAGCCATCGATCTTCTGTTCAGCCACAAAGAGAAGAGAGAACCCTGAATTCTGAAATTCAAGCTTCAGTCTGATGCTCAGATTCAATCTCTCTGCCTTTCCACACTCCCCTTGAGTCAAATCAATGCACAAGGCCTCCTTTCTAACAGTAGCTCTCAGGAAAACCAGTCATAGAAAGCTGAGGAGTCACAATGAAGGCCTCTCTCATCCTCACTGCACTGGTTGAAGAAGCCAGTGAGGCAGGCAAGCATGTTTGCCCTAACAATTCTGAGAATCCAGACTCTATAGACAAAATTGCTCTTGTGATCACAATGACAGATGTTCATTTATACCCTTGCTTTTACACTGGTATAGTGTGGGGCTTTGGCGGTTATCAGAGGAAAATATAAAATACTCCCTTTGTCTCTCAACTTCTTCACTATGTAAAGTCAGATTGTATTTACTTCAACCAAAACCAATGTTATCAAACACATTGAATACAGAATCAAATCTTAATATTCAACAGATTTCTGCTAAGGAAGGCACCAAAGAGCTTTGAAAACATCCACACTATTTTACATTCTGAAGAATAGCAGAGGTAAAAATGTTTCGGAACTACTATTAGTCTAATTTAGGGGCAGGGATTTAGGAGTAAATGGCTACTAAGTAATTACCCAAACAATGATGAACTACAAAGAGCCTTCATATCTAATCATATGAAAACAAGTTAACTCACTAAGGTTTTATGAAAACTGAGAAGCAAATTCATCTTTTGTGGATATTTACAAGGCAAAGCCAAGTATGGAAAGGAAGGCATCCTTCACTGAAAGGCAGAAAGAGGTCCAATCAGTTGGGCATTGGACATGAATTCTTTATCAGTCAGTACTGATACTCCCAGACTTGCCACTTAGAGTGACCTCCCATTGAGTCACATCACAAGACTTACCAGTCTTTGGCAGACATAAAAAACAAAAATCAAAGTCTAGAAAAGGGGCTTGTATATTATAACTGTTAAACTATGGTTGTCCCAGAAAACCTGAAACTACCAGTAGAGAAGCCCATACCAGTCTGTGAATAAAATTATGACACAGTCACCCCATCCTGGTCAATAGCCTGATTATAAATGCATACAGACATTTTTATCATACATATTAACCACACACATGTGAGCAGGTCCTCTGTCCAAAACAGAATCAGAAGAATCTCTTGGTAGACCCAGAATCAAGAGCAAAATAAATGAATAACATCAAAGCCATTGTATTTCAGGTAAGATTTGTTAAGTATCAAAACCAACCTGACCAGTAAGTTTAGGGTGAGCAAGATCTCAGGCAACCATTGCTCTGAGACCAATTCTATTGTCTTACATATACAAGTCTTTAAATAATAAAAATCAAATTCTATTTGCCTCCACTTCTACTCACTGAATACTATTCAGAGGGTCTGCAAGCTCTCCATTGGTTGGTGCTTTGGTAACATAGCTTTAAACACTAAAATCTTGTGGGATTCCTAACAGTCTTCATCCTACCACTACCATGAAACAAGTGAGAAAGCACTGCATTTATCAAGCTGTTACCATTACCACTCCCGGCTTCACAGAAATCCATCCCACTCTGCTTCTGTCTCATGGGACTCTTTCCTTGACCATCCATGGTCTTCTTGGACAGCCTGAGACAGAAGTCAGAGGAGCTCCAAGTTCATTCTCCATGTTCAGTGTCTTATTTCTGAAACACTCTTATGAATCTAAGCCTAAAGACTATTGAACAAATAAATATAGGCACAGCAGCCCTTCTCCTCTGAGCCTCCCTTCCTCCAGACCAGTGGTGATGAGGAGAAAAAAGCTCCTCAGTTGTGAACTGCATAAATGCATCATAGTATGCATTTTGGAACAGAAGAAATTTATTTTTAATAATGTTTTATTTAGCTCAAATTAATCAGGTAAATGTGTGATCAACATAAACACCAAAATTAGTTTGCATTCTTTCCGTTATATGAAATCCATTCCACCAATACCAGGTCATCAAGTAATGTACATATGGAATTTGTTAAATGAAAACAGAAACACAGAGCTCCTACCCCTATTGACACTTTCTTTCCATATTGATCAAATGTCACTTAGCCATTTTTTTAAAGTTCTAGTACAGCTCATTTTTGTATTTCACACCTATCTTATTTTGTCATTCAAAATGCTATCATCATAAAGAAAGAACAGAGATATTGAAGGTACCAACCACCACAGAGACATACAAAAAGTAGAGTGTGTCAAGCATCCTTGGAACCCAGCTATCAATGTAACACAAGTTTGCTGGTGTCTTGGTCTGCAGAATGATGGAGCTTTTCTCCCAGGGACTCCACTGCTGGAGTGTCAAAGTAGAAAAGGCTGATGGGTGGGGGGATACCAGCACAGCATGTCAAAGAATCCAAAGAGCAGAGGGTGATGACAAAGAGTGGTCCCACCGAAGAAGCATGGGACACACTAATGAAGTAAGATGTTGAGAGCAATAAAAACAAAATTGAGTCTTTCAGGAATATGAGCCAAGTCTTGTAGCCAATGCATCTCTTATTTGCAGAAATCAATAAATCAACACATTATATTTAGTGCTTTTTAGTGTGTAACAGAGAATGCCAGTAACACTTTTCCCCCTCAAGGAGCTTACCTCCTAACTGGAGTAATAGAATTAAAGAGCAAATCAATACATGCTACACAAAAATTTGGTTGTATTGCATGGCATTAATTTAAAATATTTTATAAGTGTGATAAATATAGAAACTGGAATAATATATTCTAAACACATAGACAGGATGACTTCTGTCTGGCCTATTTCTCTGAAACAAGTACCCGTACCTACAACTACCATATCCTGTTTGATGGTTGTACCCAAAAGACACGAACAAAAATTGTCAGACAAGATGTGATGTTACCCTCTATTCTTATGGGGACATGGAGGATTCAGATGTTCATCAGATAGGAAGAACAAGGTCAGTAATGAAAAAAAAATGAACTTACATTTTCACATTCAAATGAAATGCTTCCATACATGTGATCTATCTTTGCATGGAACAATAATTTAATTATTAGGTAAAATAACACAGAACAGAAAAAAGATGCCTTGACAGTATATACACAAGTGGACATTAAAAGCATTATACAAAGACAAAATAACTATGCAACAAATAGATAGATATTAATAATGATCCTATGAGAACATGCAAATTATTTCACTTCGCAAAATTTTTATCTGAGGCTTTATTTAGTCAACCATGAAGATTTTAAACCATATGCAAGACATTTTTAAAAATAAGATGTGCTACGCACTATGTTTTTCTCTGAAGATGTACTGTTAACAAACACTTTAAGCTATTAAGAAGGATAACATGGTACACTGTTAAGGTGTCCCTAGATGGTATGATCATTACTTATTCATTGTGTTATAGTGGGTGTATTTCCTCTAGGAATTGTAGGCATCAGAGGATGAGGACAAGTACCAGGAGCCTTTCCCACTGAAATAGAAGCCAACTGTGGGCTTGTTCTCAAGTAGGATTTTAATATAGTTTTGCAACAATTTGAACAGAAACTCATACTAGGAGCCCTCAGTGTGCATTTAGTAGAAATATATAGAGGATATATGGTGAACTAAAGTTGCCATCAGGAAGACTACTTTTGTTCACAAATACAATGGCAGAGGGGCTTCTGGGGATTGGTTAAAGTGTCTTCCATGTAGGTCTGCAGAGCTGAATTTTTATTACCCAGAACCCATGTAAAGCCAAATGGGGTAGAGCAGATCTGTAATCCCAGCACTCTTACAGAGGGAGGAGAGAAGGTGACAGAAGAATCCCTGGAAACACCTAGTTCAGCTTGCCTGACACATGCAGCACGACAGTGTGGGAACATCTTACACAAAAACAAGCATATGCACACACACTTGCAGAGGAAGTGGAGTCAGAGAAACAGAGACAGAAAGTGAGAACAAAGACAAAGCCTGGATATTTTAAAGCTCACCCTCATAGTTATCAGAGGAATTTGTGTGGTCTCAGCTTTAACTTTATTGTACTATGTGACATAGCTCCCCTGGGCAGTATTAGAGCCAGGATTTTCAAAACAGAATGAAGATAAACCATAGGGCAACACCGGAAACCACTAGCTCATTCCCTAAACAGACTTTCCCAGAACCACCACAAGCACATCCTTACTTCCAGCCATGTTATAGAGGTTGTGGCTATGACCGGGCCACAGGCAACAGAAGGGCAGTTCCTACCTAGAGTAAGAAGTTTGCAATAACTGACTCGATGGCACCATTTCGTCTTCCCACATCAGAAGAACCCTTCATTGTTTGCCTCCTTCTTGTACTCCCCATTCTCTTTCTCCAAATATGTCATAAATAAAACACATTTAAAACAGTAATCAAGAAAGCACAACAAGCCTAGACTGTTGTAATAGTCTAATAAAATGTTGATATTTTCCAGACTAGAGGTGCTTTGTGGAATGAATTTAGGATGTTAAATTAACAGGTTTTACTGACTTATTACCTCACCTTCAGATGGACAATAATGGGGAGAAAATCAAAGATAAATCTTAGGCTTCAATAACAGGGTATATATTCTCATTTCAACAAATATTCTATGAGTACCTATTATATAATAATACTGTTCTGTGATCTGCAGAAAAGTCTCTGATTTTCTAGTTGATAGACTATGCTTAAGATTTTGAAGAGGAAATCAGGAGGAACAATAACCTATGCCATGCAGTGTATGCCAAGCACTTGGTTATAATTTACATGTGTTGTCTTGTTACTCTTCCCATTATTTTATACTCATTTCATGGACCAGATTTTAAGGCCAACAAAGACTATATAACATGTAATGAAATACCACAGAATTGATGTAAGATGGAAAATAAATTCTGTTTAGCCAGATTAATTTTGAGAAGGTTGAGAGATAGTCAGGCAAAGTTATCTTGTAGGATACTGGTATTGTGCCTACTTTGCATTACCATAATGAAATAATTGGACTGGTGACAAGGTTCAGTGGGCAAAGATGATTGTCACCAAACCTGCTGGCCTGAGTTCAAACCCTAGAATCCATATAGTAGAGGAGAAAATAGGACCATAAATTTTCCACTGACCTTCACAAGTATATGTCATGCCCTGTATGAATGCTCTCAAAAATATATTAATTAAAATGGTGGTAAGTCAATCATGAGTAATAGACAAGAAGGTGTTGAAGCACAGAATGATGAGGGTATATCACATCTTATAGCTGTTCTGTAGTCCTGTTGGCTGTCAGAGTGAGGACATCTGCCAGGAATTTTTTCTGTTTCATGTTCATGGCTGTCCTGTGATTCTGTATCTGTTTAAGTAAGAATAACAGAAATCAGAATAAAATAATTTTAAAATTTACATGTAGATGCAAATAAATGCATTGAACCTGTAGAACCCAGACTCCTGATCAATAGAATTAAGAGGTTAGTGTACCTCTTTTGTGTATCACTTACATTGCAGATTTCTATATCCTTTCTGGCCTTTTCAAGTAAATTCTAGGGGAATCATATTTGCAGTAAGTAACAGGTTATACAGCACTTGAAATTGTCAATGTAATCTCAAAACCCCACCCTGTAGTTAGAGAAGAAAAGGCTTAGGGTAATAGAAGAACCAGTCATTAGGAGGAGCTTGATGATTCTTCTTTGACTCTTCCACCTTTCCAGGGTCTACTGTTCTTCTTTTCAACAAACTTGCACTTGTGCTACTGTCCTTGAATTATTTGCTGTTATAACATAAGAACTGAGGACTTGATTTCACCAGAACACTAAGGAGTAAGCTCCTGATATATGGACACTGGGACATGCATGCTGAGTATACCAGACCATAGCAAGTAACTACACTTAGAATTCATAGAAAAGAGTAAAGTGTTTAATCTAGACTGGAGTAGCCTCTACATACAGAAAAAGTTTACTGCATGAAGCCTAATTGGTATCAATAATAAAAACCTATAGCCAGATATTGGGGAAAAGCTGAGAGACAAAGGAACAAGCCACACCCACTTCTTACCTTTCCAAATCCTCAGCCAAAAGGGAATAGTCAAACTCTGTCTCCTCCCACTTTATAAACCTTTCTCTATCCAGCTATATCAGTTCTTAGTTCCAATTACCTAGTGCTAGTATTAAAGCTATGTGTCACCACTCCCTGACCTTCATGGCTAAATCTGTGGCTGATTCTACCCTCTGATCTTCAGGCAAACTTTATTAGATACACAATATATCACCATATGGGTTGAATGAAATCTCCTATGTGGACTGGCGTAGCTGAAGAGCAATACCCTAAGTGGGAGCTCCCTACTGAAGGACCTAGGTTAAAACCAAAAAAAATGGGAGGAGGGAAAGAGTCAATGAAATGATATTCTGCTATATTCAAAGATTAGTGCCTAACCCAACTGTCATCAGAGAGGCTTCATCCAGCAACTGGTGAAAACAGATGCATATACCCACAGCCAAACATTAGGTGGATAGTGGGAAATCCTACAAAAGAGCTAGAGGAAGAATCGTGGGACCCAGTAGTGTCAAGGGTTCCACAAGAAAACTCACCAACCCAACTAACGTGGTCTCATAGAGCTCAGCTCACAGAGAATGATCTGACAACTAGGGAGTCTACTGGGGACTGGCCTAGACCCTGTGCATATACATTATAGTCGTTTAACTTGGTCTTCATATGGGACTCCTAGGCATGAATGTGGTGGATGTCTCTGACTCTGTTGCCTAATTTGGGAACTCATTTCTCCTGCCAGACTGCCTCATCCAATTTTGGTGGAGGAGTGGGTACCTGGACTTAATGAAGCTTGATAGACCATGGCTGTTTGATATCCATGGGATGCTTATATATATATATATATACATATATATATATGAAGTGAAACAGTGAAGGGAGCATGGGTGGGGTGGGTGGGGGAAGAGGGAGGAAAAGGGAAGCTTTAGTTAGAATGTTACAACAAAAATTATATTAAAAACGGATGAACAAAAAACCCTCAGAGAATAAATAAAAATTATTTTAAGTGCTCACTTTGGTAGCGCATATACTAAAATTGGAATGATACAGAGAAGATTAGCACGGCCCCTATGCAAGGATGACGCACAAATTTGTGAAGCGTTCCATGTTTTTTTTAAAAATATATATATATTTTAAATATTAAAGAAAAGAAATTTTCTATGTGAAGAGTAACTAAAGACAAGCCAACTAACCTGGTCATTGCCCTTAAAAGAGACTCAATATCAAGAGAGCAGGCACAGGAAATGGGACAGTAGAGAAAGCATTTTGGAGAGAATGACCAGAAGCAAAAGTCAAGATGGAGAATTATGGAATCCTGGAGCAGACAAACTAAAAAGCAAATGCTCTCTGTCAGAATCTCTCATCAGTGATCAAATACCTTACAGATAATGCATCATGATCAAGAGGTATTACTCCACCAGGGCACAGGAGATGAGAGCAATGCACCCCATTGCATTATTTCTCTCCTTTGCTCCCGTCTAGGCCACCAAGGCCAAAGGACAGCACGACCCACATGTGGGCTGAGGAGTCCATCTTCTCTTGGTTAATGCTCTCTGGAAATGCTCTCACAAACACATATAATCTCCTAAGTGATTCTAAATCCAGTTGAATTGACAGTTAAAACCAATTGTCAGATGCTGGGGACAGAGCTTGGCTGTTAGGAGCACTTGTTGCTCTTGAAGAGAACCTGGGTTTAGATCCCGGCACACACATGGTTCATACCCACCTGTAACTTCAGTTGCAGGGGATTCTGAAACCCTCTACTGACTTTCATGCATATCAAGCTTTCAAGTATGCATGCATGCATGCATGCAGGAAAAACACTCACACATAAAAAGTAAATAAATCTAATTTAAAAATGTTTTTCCTTCAAAAAATTAAGATACATAACTATTTTTTAAAAAATCAACCATCACAACATGCTTCTACACACAAGTGAAATCTGTTTTCAAATGCTATTCTGTAGTTTTCTGTAAAAACTAAATCAATAAAATGATAGATAGATAGATAGACAGACAGACAGATAGATAGATGGATGGACAGATGGATGTATGTATGGATGAATGGATGGATGGATGGATGGATGGATGGATGGATATATGGACAGACAGATGGATAAATGAATGGATGATGATGGATAGGTGGATAGAACCTTATTTTATGGAACTGAAACATGAAATCATTATGATTCAGACATGAAATCAGACAAGATCAAATACTAAAAGTTTGGTCTCCAGATAGTGGTGTTGTTTAAGGAGGGAGAAATGTCAGGTAGAGGAGGGAAGTCAATTGTTGAAGGCATGTTCTTGAATGCTACATCTATGTCAGGTGCCTTCCATCTTCCCTCTAGTTGCTGGGTACCACAAAGTAAGAAACTTGGACTTTCCATACAGTCCTCCACAACGTTTTGTTCTACAACCCAAGAACAACGAGGCCAGAGACCATGTACTAATCCCCCTGAACATGTAAGCCAAATATATTCACCCTCCTCTTTAAGTTGTTTTACAGCATGCATTTTGTCAGTGATGTAAAACTAACAAAGCAATTATGGAGGGTTCCAACCACACAGTCTGCAGAATAAGCCAGTGGGCTAGAGACAATGGAAAACTAGATATGACTGGTCAAGTCTAAAGGATGTCTGCTGAAGAATTCTAAGACCTACCATATTATAGTAAGCAATATGACTTACTTGAAGTCCACAAATTTCAATATAAATCTCATCCAACAATGCCCAGTCAAGTAGACATAAAATGCAAACACAGATCACTTTAAACTCAGTACTCAGTAGTAAATTGCATATGTGTCTATGGATCAGGCCCATGCTTACGTTGAGTAGAAGATGCTTACAGAAGTTCTGGGCTTCCATCTACAATACTCAGGAGAAAGGGAAATTATTTTCTAAAGAAATATTGTCCCCCAAAAGAACAAAGACTGTTACAAGTCCCTAGTTGACCTCTGCAACCCAAATTGGCCATGTGATAATTCTTAGACCAATAACTGTCAAAGAAGATAAACATACCCTTTACTTATTAAATTCATGGATCTAGCATCAAAAACAGAATAGGTAAATGATTTCTCATTTATGTGGATCACTGGAGAACAGTCAGAGTTGTTGAAAGAATGAGAACTCTGTTTGGACACACTATTGTGTTGGGAATAATTAAACAAACACAGTTTGAGCTAGAGAATGCAAAGCAAATGACATAATAGCATAAAGGGTTTTATTATAATTTTTCCCAAAAATACCTTAAAAAATCAGTCCAGGATCTGGATTTGTTCCATGGTCTGAGTAGAAAGTTGCATATAAGCAGTCCTAGCTGCATGTTCTTTGAGGAAAATATGTTTGTGGACAAATCAAGGGCCTGATGACTGTATGCGCTGTAAACGAGGTATAAGAAATATCTTACCAACTATAATACACAGATAAAATAAATTATCAAAAACATATCTCATAACTAAGCTATTCCATCCCTCTAAGACTACCAAAGAAACTACAAAGTCGACAACAACTTTGTATTATATAAGAATGACATCAAAATTGGATCAGTTGTCCAAATGTGAAACGTTACATTCTTAATGCCTTCAGTTATTCCCCCCAAAATGCAGACACAAATCCTGTGAAAGACTCTGTGACAGTGAAATCCTCTCTTTATAGTCAAGGATGATGAAAGTTTTAGAAGGAGATGGTGGTGACAGCTGCATAGGCATGCAAATACACTTAATACCACCAAACCGTCAACTTTTCCCAGTTACTAAATCCCCAAGCCACATGCAACTTGTAGCCACACATGACCAGGAGGAAAGCTGAGTTAAAACAAGGTTAGGAGGAGCTGATGGTTGACAAACTGTGACCTAAAATGAGGCACAAGTAATTATGTTTCAAATTCTACTTGTTTTAGCCAGTCTGAATCTAACACCAACAAACTACTCATCTGATATATCCTCTACCACCTATGCTGTTAAGATATATGCATGAAAGTTAGTCCTTACATTTTGATAGATTAAGAGCTAGTATTTATGTTTTCCACAAAAGACTGTTAATGGTTTATATTAGTCTAGCTAAGGAATTCTAGGATAGGCTTTAGTTATTGCATCTATTCTCTCCAATAAGGCACAGGCCTGGAAAGTATTAATCATCTAAGTGAGAATCTCAGAAGTCATACTGTAGTGCAACAACTTCCTCTAGGTTCACACCCCATTACTCTTTGAGTGCTGTCATTTGATTTTCTTCGAGTGGATCCCAAATATAACTCCTCCTATGTATTTCAGACCTTCTATGGCAGGCAGACATCTAGGCTTTCTTGTATTTCTCCTGGTCCTTCAAATTTGTCCTCTATAAGGTCATCAAGATAATCTGTCTGTTGAATAAATGGTTAACCACATAATAGGGACCTATGCTAGGGCAGAAGCTGTAGTAAGAAAAGAAAGAGATGTATTTGAGAAATATTCATAACCCTCTGTTTTGTTTCTCTCTCTCTGTCTCTCTGTCTCTCTGTGTGTGTGTGTGTGTGTGTGTGTGTGTGTGTGTTTGTGTGTGTTTGATGCTCATATAGAAGCCTTAAAAATACACTGGTGTTATGCTGTATTATTCTTCATAATATTCCTTAGAGACAGAATCTCCCACTGAACCTGAAGGTAGGCTGGCAGCCAATAAGCCCCAACTCAGTCCATAGAAAAAGAGCTGGAAATGTTTTCTGCTGTCACATGATTAAGAATTTTACCATCAGAGTCCCAGTGCACTCTGGAGCAGGGGCAGATAAACTATGCCTGTCACCATACCCACAGCTCCTGCTGAGGGAATTTGCACAGCTGCCCACTGCCACCTCGAACTGAGCAAACCAACAACTACAGGGGTTTCTGAAGGACAGACTCAGACCCCGCCCGAGGAGGGGTCACCAGGCCCAAGCGCCTATATCCCAGCCTGGGAGGGAGAGTTGAGCAACCATAGCTTCTGGTTCTGCTTCCAGGACCAAGTGCTGTCTGCAGAGTCCCAGTGCACTCTGGAGCAGGGGCAGATAAACTCTGCCTGTCACCATAACCATAGCTCCTACTGAGGGATTTTGCAGAGCTACCCACCGCCACCTCGAACTAGGCAAACCAACAACTACAGGGGTCTCTGAAGGACAGACTCAGACCCTGACCAGAGAGGTGACAGGAGGCAAACAAACCCAAGTGCCATAACTGACCAGGAGACATCTAATTGTGAACCGCTGAAGCCATGGGCAAACGTCATTGCAAAAGATTACATAATAATACAAAGAACAACATGGTAACTCCAGAAGAGAGTGGCGATCTTACAAATACAAGACCTGAACTGAGCAATGAAGAGGAAACAGAAGGAAGCAACATCAAAAATTCTGGTTTGATGATCATCAAAGCTCTAAAAGAAGATATGAAAAAAAAGCCTTAAAGAAATAGAAGAAAATACAAACAAAAAATTGGAAGACATGAACAAATCTATGAAAGAAACATGCCAGGAACTAAAAGCTGAAATAGAAGCAATAAAAAAGGCACAAAATAAGGCAAAGATGGAAATAGAAAACCTGAAGAAAAAAGCTGGAACCACAGATACAAGCATAACAAACAGAGTTCAAGAGATGGAAGATAGAATCTCTGAAGTGGAAGACTCAGTAGCTCAAATAGATATATCAGTCAAAGAAAATAGTAAAACTAAAAAATCCATAACTCAAAATGTTCAGGAAATCTGGGACACCATGAAAA
>PVIH01023640.1:0-24400 GCA_004025045.1 Sigmodon hispidus | reverse complement strand
ATATTGTGTTGGGATTTTGATGGGCAGTGCATTGAATCTGTAGATTGCCTTTGGTAGAATTGCCATTTTTACTATGTTGATCCTACCAATCCAGGAACATGGGAGAGCTTTCCATTTTCTGATATCCTCTTCAATTTCTTTCTTCAGTGATTTAAAATGTTTGTCAAATAGGTCTGTTACTTCTTTGGTTATAGTTACTGCAAAGTATTTAATACTATTGGCAGCTATTATGAAGGGTAATGTTTCCCTTATTTCTTTTTCAGCTCTTCTATCTTTAGTGTATAGAAGGGCTACTGATTTCTTTGAGTTAATCTTGTATCCTGCTACATTGCTGAAGGTGTTTATCAGCTGTAGCAGTTGAGAATCCTATCTTGTTGGCTACACTAAAAGTAAAATTTCTATCACTCGAGGCTGAACAGATTATGGCTCAGATGCTAAAGAACTTTACTTTTCTTATCACTATTTAATGAGGCTTCTCAAATGGTGTTTTTCCATTTGTTGCATGTCCTCACAACCCTTTACAGAAACTTAAATGGTTTTGAACATGGAATTTAATCAGTTAAGGTAACTTTCTGGAGATAGGCTCTAAGGTGCTTAGGGTACCTCTGACACAAATATACTATAATTTTTCAAACATTTTACCTTCTGTATTTCACCAATGCACTGGGAGTTTTCCTCCTTCAGCCTGAAATGGAAGGCCTTTACCATAACCACCAATTTCAAGTAAAAACCTATTTCAACTTTGAATATGCAAATGGCATTTAATTTAATTTTCTTTAGCAACATGGATTTCCTGGCATAGATGTGAAAAACTTTGTCTCTGACCCAATGAAACTTTAGTTTGCTTAGCACTTTAATCTCTGAGAACTTCAATGTGTTAGAGGGAAGGGTCTTTCATTCCTTGGGTGCAGACAATTCCTGGTGATAGTGAAGTTGTTAAGTGGCACCCTTCTACAGTCATTATCCACACACATGAACTTTTGCCCCTTCTATTTATAATATTGGCACTTTAGTTTTGAGGGGTTTAATGTCAGCCAATAACTGGTACCCTCAGTGATGGTTTCTAGCTGCTGTTTCACAGCAGGGCAATTATTTTCAGAGACGCTTATTTTCATGGTTAATGGGACATCTGAAGACTTAGTCTGAGACAAGCTAGACATACTACTTGTTTTTGTATGGCCTCTGAGCTAAGGATTCTTAAAAATATTTCTATTTTGTGTGTAAGAGTATTTGCCTGTATGTATTGGCATGTCTGGAGCCCACAGATGCCAGAAGTGGGTGTTGGATTCCCTGGAATTGGAGTTACGGATGGTTTTGAATTGCCATGGGTGCTGGGACTGAACCTGGGTCCTCTTAAGAACAGTCGGTGCTCTTAATCACTGAGCCATCTCTCCAGACCAAAGGATGTCTTTTAATAATAATTAAAGTACTTGGAAAATATTAATTCATGGTATAGACAAATATAAAATTTGAATTTGTGATTATACATAAAATTGTATTGTCTCATGGCCCCTGCTCCTGTTTGTGGAGTGTCTCATGTCAGTTTCCACATTCTTATAGCTGGGTAGATTAGGTGGAACAAATACTCAGAGTTCTGCAAAACCAAAATACAGATTGTTTAGTCCTCAAGAAAAAGCTCACTTAGTTTAAAATGTGTTTCAGTGAGACAGCATTGGACAGAGTATTCTAAGATTCAGAATGTGACATGACAGGGCCCAACAAGGTACAAAAAGAGAATTTCAGGACAATTATATTTTAAGTTAAAATAGAAAAAAAGAATGTGACTTACACTTCCCCCAACCAGATTTTATTCAGAATGAGGAAAACTTATAAGTTATAAAATTTCTCTCATTTTCTGCTTGATTTTAGATCATGATATTGTGATAATTTTCTCTATAATGAATACATTCAGCTTTAATTTAAAAGAAGTCTTCTTAATTGATGCCCTATTGGGGACACAGTATACTTCAGAAATTATTTTGTGTTGTATATGCATGTTTATGTAGATATTTGCATATGTGCATACAGATGAATACCAGAGATTGATGACAGTTATTTTCCTCAATTACTCATCTCATTTTTTAGACAGCTTGTCATTTAACCTGGAGATCATCTGTTTACCTAGGTTGACTGTCCAGTCAGATTTAGGAATCTGCCTGTTTGTGACTCTCAACACTGGGTCATTGGGCTACAGGCACTGTACTGAGTGAGCCATTTCCTCAACCCCACAAAAGTACTTTCTGATGTTACATCTTCATTATGTCAATTTTCTGGATACCTATATTACTTTAGTTTAAAAATTTGGGGGGAAAGTCAGATGAATGGTTTCTCACCATATATTTTTTTTTCAAAATAAAAGTTGAGATATGGGTATATAAGTTTTTATTTTTTCAGGGACTGGACAACCATGTGTCTTAGATTAGCCTTAAACTTGCTATAGACCTTGAATTTTTGATCCCCTGCCTCTAACTCCAAAGTGCTAAGATTATAGGCATATAGGCATAATTGCCAACAGACCTAGTCTATGGGCAATTAGTGGTAAAGGTCTAAATTTTTTAAGCTAGTTTTTTTTCTGAAAAAAACAAAGATTGAGTATGTGAAGGGCCTATAGAACATGCCTGTAATATTAGGAGTTGGGAAGTAAAAGCAGGTAGATGAAGATCTGGAGTTCAAGGTCATCTTGAGCAACACAGTAAGTTTGAGGCCATCATGGGCTTCATGAAACTTAGTCTCAAATTAATTATGTTCATCTTGGTAACAATCAGTCTGATTTGCAGCTGGGACAATGGTCTAAATATAATCTGACTAACCCAGAAAACACTGAGGCTGTTTTCTTTTTAGATGTCTAGAAGAACCAGGAGAAGCATTAGGTAATTGAGCAGCCCTACTTAGTCTTTGTTCCTGTTGTATTTGCATTCAACTAAGCCTCCGGCATTCCACCCCCCTTAGTATCACATAGATTTTTATTTATTTATTTTAATTTTTCACTATATAACACATATATAAAACATTTTTCATTATATAGCATTCATATGTGTAGATCATGTTTACCATCCCCAGCTCCTCCCACATCTCCCTTCTTTCTTACCCAAATTCATACACCTTCTTTCTCTTTTTCTAAAAATAATCCAAACAAAAAAAACCCATTAAGATAAAAATGTCAAAAGAAGAGGGGATGGAGAGATGGCTCCACCGTTAAGAACACTGGCTGTTTTTGCAGAGGACCCAGTTTCAATTCTGAGTACCCACATTACAGCTCACGACTGTAACTCTAGTCCCAGGGCTTCTGATAGCCTCACACAGACATACATGCAGGCAAAACACCAGTAAACACAAAATAAAAATAAATTGTATGTTTAAAAATGCCAAAATAAAATTAAAATCACAAAACAGCTTATGAAGTTCATTTTGTTTTGACAAATTGTTCCTGGGCATTGGCCTGTCATGGAGTGTGGTTGATATACCTAGTAACACACAATTAAGGAACATTGATTTCCTTGGCTAGCAGGTATGAATTGCAAATAGTTGGTGGTGTGACTTTGTGTTCAGAACCCACCTGTGTCTTAAACCTGTATAGGTTCTATGCATGGTGTCACTGTTTCTATAAGTTCATGTGTATCAGTTCTGTTGTGTCTGAAAGTTACTGTTTCTTGGAGTCATCTACCACCTCTGGCTCTTGCAATCTTTCTGCCTCCTCTTCTGTATTTCTGAGCCTTAAGGGGAGGAATTTGATAAAGACATCCATTTAGGACTACGTACTCCAAAGTCGTGGATCTCTGTGGTAGTCCCCATATACTACAAAAAGTTTCTTGTCTGATGAGGATTGAGTGAGATATTTACCTATGGACATCGCAGTATGTCATTAGGAATCATTTTATTGCTGTTTCTTTAGCAGAATAATAGTAGTAGGTTTTTTTCCTGTCTGTGGCCAATCTAATATCAGGTTGTTGGGCACTTTAGTAGTGTTAGGTATGGATTTCACGTTATGGAGTGAGATTTAAATCCAATCAAAAAGTGGTTGGTTACTCCAATAACATTTATGACAACATTGCACCAGTATATCTTGAGGACAGGTCACACTGTAGGTTGCAGTGTTTATACCTTGGTGACACTAATGCTTACTTTACTCCTTTGCTACCATGCAGAGTATAAATGCTAATCAGTGAATATGAAGTTTCTAGTTGGTGTCAGTTTGACTTCTTCATGTTTGATGACATAAGTGTTATCTTAAGCAATATGGCCTAAATATCAGGTTTTAGAAAGCAACCTTGACAATCACCTGTGATGTTTGGGATGGATGGTCCTTGGGAGCCCTTTGGCCAACAATTCAATAAGATGTAAACTATTCCTGACACAACCTCCATTATTTTCCAAAAGAATGTTTTCCAGTGTTAGACCACTGGTCTCCATCATATTTAATTGTATATGTATGCCAAATTTATTTGTGTGCTTATGTATTTATATGTATTTATAGTTATAAAGAACATTGACTATTAAAATGTCATATAAAGAATGTATCTTTAGTCTTCAATGTGCTAAAAATTGAGTACAGAGTTAATGCTATTTAAAGGTAATGCTTATGCTTTTCATGGGATAATGATTCAGTCAACTATAATTATCCTACAGAACAAAAGATGTTGCTTTAAATGGGTATTGGTTAATGGTGTAAAAAATTTCAACAGGTTTTTAATAAAATCTTTGAAAATAATCATATTTATTAACATATGCTTCTTGTAAAAACCATTTTTATTCTCAAAAATTAATGGCATCTATATGAAATTATCAAATAATATGTTTTATTTACACTAAAAATTAATATGCCACTTTATAATCCTTGGTTATCAAAGGGTCCAAGTTCCTTGTGGTCTGGAGGACAGACAATGAACTTAGTTTTTAAAATTTAAAACTCTTTAACATTCTTGCCAGTGAAATTCAGAGGCATACACAGATGGTAGTGATTTTGAAATTGAGTGGTTTCCTGTTTTAAACCTAATAAGTTTGAAATGATAATCACATAAAGTGGTGTTTAGGTTGTGCATCTTCTCCTTCCCTGTTCTACCAGGTCTGCTTGTATAGGGCCATTGCTGTGCTTTTGTATCGCTTGTTTTCTGAAATACTTTTTGTCTCTTTTTTCCAGGCATCTAGTGGAAATTATTATTTCATCCCTTACACTGTGACACCATGTGCTGATTATTTTTGCTGTGAGAGTGATGCCCAAAGGCGAGCCTCAGAGTATATGCAGCCCAACTGGGACACCATCTTGAGCCCACTATGTATGCCCCTGGTGGACAAGTTCACCAGCCTCCTTAAGGACATTCGTGTGACCTCATGGTAAGATCCATAATTCACTAAAAATCCTGGGAGTCTTGTAGAAATTTTCCTTTTATTTTCATGAAAGTGGTATACTCTGAAATGGCCAGGATGCCCAGAGAATTGGTGTCATTGGCCATCTAGTTAATCATTTTGGAATCCAGCATTACCACTTTAGTGCCTTACTAAGCTAAGTCCCTAAAATGAAGCTAAAAGATAAGAGGACATGGCTATAATTGGGCCTGGGGCTAGCTATGGTTTCCTATATGACCTTGATATGTAACTCCTCCTCTCTGTGGCTCTTTGTTCCTTTATAAAACAGGGAAGTTAATTCTGTAGTTGTTTTTAATGATCTCTTTCAACTCTTAAGATTCTATGTTTTCAGATAGTTTCTGAACATAATTTTACATTCAGTTATTCAGGTTCTCAAAATGCCAGAGCAAGGAGGTCATTGTGACCTAAAGTTCTTGTCATAAGCATGCATTGAGTCAAGCCTCAGCCAACCTGACCTCAGGATGTCCTGTGACATGTTATCTGTACATTTACGTCATGGGCTATGGTGTGCACTCAAGAGGCAGATAGGTTTGAGTATGAGTTCTGGCTTAGGTGATGGCTCACCTGGGGAGCCTTGGGAAAGTCACTTCCCCTCTTTGAACCTTCGTGGTAAAGAAATTGTACCTTCAGTGTTGTTAGTTGAAAAGTTAAAGGCAGGAAATGATTCTTAACTAGAAGATCCCTGTTGTTTTGCTCACAGCCAATTTAAAGGATTTATTCCTGTAAGTTGTGTCATAAGAAGGATTTGTTCTTCCAAAACAAATGAAAATCCAAAGGACTGGCAGAGCTGACTTGTAATGAAATGTCAAGGACCTCATGTCATAGTTTGGCTCAGATCATGGCACCCTGAACCATGGAGGGTTACTGTTAAAATACTGGCATGAAAGTCACTCTTGTTAACAGCCTGCTCACCTTTTCTGTCCTATTTCCTTTTCTTGGGATGCACACTCTAGTGGGAATGAATCCTAGAAACCCAAATGGCAGCAACAAAAAGCAAGTAGGAGTTTCTTTGACACCTTGATAGTTAATTATCTTGCTTCAAAGGAAAGATTTTAGTGAAGTTTAGAGAGAAACCTCTCCTAATAGCATATTTTTATGTCTAACAACAAGGTATATAGCTTGAATCTGACAGAGGAACCAGACATCATTATAAGAAATAGATTCAAGTTTGTTTCTCATTCAATAAATCCATGTGTCAGGAAGAAAACAAGCTTTGGAGAGATTTGTTTTAAGTATCAAAGGCTCAAAAAAATTGTCCTGTGACTGATACCTGCTGATCATTAATGAGAGGGTTAATGCTGCTTATGTTTGAAAACCTCTATAACAGCATGGCAGGTAAGTTTTTGCCCAAGTACCAATTCTGGCAGATCTGTTATCTGTATCTTGAGTCTTGTGCTAGAAAGCACTTAGAAACCATTTCCAAGTCCACAGTGATTAGCAACAGCCTTCCTCATTACCAGATGTAGAAATGGCTGTGTGCTTACTATATATCTGTTATCCCCAACATGCCAGGCATAATTTCATTTGCACAAAAGTTTGTGTTTATATTTTCTTTTCAAAATGATTTTTCAGTTACATTTGAAAAAAAGTATAATTTTTTTACTTGTCAGGACAAACTAATAACACCTTAATAGCTTTGATGCCTTTGTGGTCTGATGAATAGGCAGTGGATGTCACCCAACTTAATGTCTCAGTAATATTGGTAGAATCTATTAATTTGCTCATTGTGGTGATATATTGTATATTTAATAAAAATAAGTCTGAAATATCAGAGGACAAAACCACCCATAGTCAAGCCATAAAGGTCAGAGAATGATAACCCATTGCCTTTAATCCTATTACTCAGGAGACAGAGATCTTCCTGGATTTCTATGAGTTCAAAGCCTAACAGTGAAGCTGGTGTAGCTCACACCTTTAATCCTAACTCTAGGATTATGATACAGAGTTGAACCAGGAAGTAAAATAGCTGGGATGGGGGAGCAGAAATATAAGGCAGGGGAAGGCAGAAATTCAGCCATTCTGTAGAAGTGACCAGACAGGCTTATGACCCATGAATCACTTACCCTGTTGGGCCTGAGAAGTTGGCTGGGTAAGAATTGACTGTGGCCTGTTTCCTTTCTCTGATATACTAGCTTTTCCCAATATTTGACTCTGGGTTTTCACTATCACCAACTAGAATTTATGGAATAGCTCATCATTTAGTATAATGGCAGTTGAAAAATAAACAAAGAATGAAAGAATTGCACTGGTATTTTTATATCAGAACCATTTCTATAGGCCATCACTCTATTTTTAAATGTTGAGGTCTTAATTAGGAGCATTGGACCAAGCTATGTACATTGTACACATTTATGTGCCATTACTTTATAATTATTCAGGCTAAGTACTATTCCTGTTTTATCTATGCTATTTTTCTTTCTCTATAGTTGACTTAACTCTTTCCTAAGTGAGAAGCTTAAATTTTTCTTTACAGTTATATAATTTCAGCTTCTTAATGGGTTGATAACATTACCACTTGCTCAGGCTCTATTTAAAATTACTTGGAGAGCCAGGAAGTGGTGGTGAAAGCTTTTAACCCCAAAACTGTGGAGGTAGAGGAAGGTAGATTGCTGTGAGTTTGAGGCCAGCCTGGTCTACAGAGCAAGTTCCAGAGTGGCCAGGGCTACACAGAGAAACCCTGCCTCAAAAACAAAATAATTTAAATTACTCGGAAAATAGACAAGATACTTAAATCAGTCTATGGTCATCATTGTAAATTGGCTTCTATACTACTAGATGAGGGTGTTTTTCAAGTTGTAAATGAAATACCATATACTAATACTGGCTGTATGAGAGGCTATAATGACATTTCAGGGTAGATTTACAGTTTTAAATGTTTTTACATACTCTCTTTTTGTTTAGTTGTTCACAAGAGAGTAATTTTTTTATTTAATATTGGAAAATATTTTTGCAGAAAATGTTACAAAGAAAGCTAAAGGTGGAAGGTGCAGTTGTCTCTAATCCTTTGGCATGGCCTCTGTGTACCTCTTGTTGGATTGCACAAAGACACACCAGTAGTTTCCGTTCTCCTTTACCTGGGAAGAGCTTCATGACTACTAACTGGGATCACTTAGTAGATGAAAATGAATTTGACTAGGTTTCATGTATTTTGTTTTATTTGGATTTTAATAATCTGTTGATAGTGGGGGGAAATAATCACGTAAACTTGCTTTATGCCGTGTGTGTGTGTGTGTGTGTGTGTGTGTGTGCGCGCACATGTGTGCATGTAATTCTATAATTCTTGGGGACAGTTGCATTGAAAATTCCCTAGACTGTCTGAATGTTTAGCTACATTCAAATTTTATTATCACCTACTAGTCTATTGCTGCAGTGTGCAAAATAGGTAGATATTGTGTTTACTGTTATAGGAAGACTCAGGGATGGCCAAGGCACCCATATGTTATTGAAAACCATGTATATAATAATCAGGGGGTTTTGTTTTCTTCTCCAGTGCTTATTACAAAGAAACCTTGTTAAATGACATCCGCAAAGCCAGAGAGAAATACCAGGGTGATGAACTGGCAAAAGAGTTGACTCGGATCAAGTTCCGCATGGATAATATTGAGGTTCTGACATCGGACATTGTCATTAACTTACTCTTGTCCTACCGTGATATTCAGGTATGAAGTGTACTTAGATGAGGCTAGCATATGCCTGACTCTTCTTTGTCATAAAGAATTTTTTATAATGTAATGTTTACTTACATAAGGAGTATGAGAAAGAAGCTGTTTTATCTAAATAGATATATAACCTGGTGATGGGCTATTGTAGATGATTTTGAGGTAGTTTTGTCATATTAGATCTGGGGTAAACACTCTAACAAGAACCCCTATTGTACTAAAAAATAAACTATTAATTTAACATTTTACATATATTTTATTCTTGGTAATCCCAATTCATTAGTCCTCTTAACTCTATGGTTTAGGTTTGCTCTTATTACTTCTAATATACAAGTAAAGAAATTTGAGGCACAGAGAAATTAAGTAACCTGCTCAGATTCACAGAACATGGTACAGTCAAGATTCAAAAGAGGCTGACTAGCTCCATTGCCCCTGTTTCCGAACTCTTCTAGCATTTTCTTGATGTCCTTGTCACGTCTTTCTCTTTTACCACCACTCCTCAACGAGAGTAGGAATAGCTAGGTTATGTTAAGGAACTAGGGAAGCTGATGCTTATTCTAATATAGGCATCAGAAGTTAACATAATTTTGGGACTCAGGTTATGAGGTATGGAACCCTGAAGGGAAACTGCCGGCTTCTCCTCAATATTGAATTAATTTTAAAGGTGTATCTTGCATCTCTTCCTTCTGGAAGCACAAAGGATAATATGATTTACTTGTAGAATACTACAAAGCTGTACTAGAGGTTGTTGATTAAAATTCTGTAAGTCTGAGTGATGGAAAGGGATGTCCATTTATGGTCTGGACAAAGAATAGTGTTAGCTCCTAAGGAAGCCATGGCCTGAGTTAAAAAAAAATAGCTACCTACTTTTAATAACAGATGGTTTATGCAACAAGAAAATGTGATTGACTTTTCTCAAAGTTTCCTTTTTTGTTTGTTGTTATTATTTGGAGACAGGGTCTTATGTAGCTCATTTACTCTTGAACTTGCCATGTAGCTGAACATGACTTTTTACTTCCAATGCTTCTGCTTTTGCTTCCCCAATGCAATGATTGTAAGTATGTGTCACCACACCTCTGCTCTTAAAATGTTTCTTTGAGTTGCTGGATTTCTTCTACCCTTCCCTTCTTGAATGCTTTCAGTTCTTATTTTTTCATTGGTAGAATTCTTACGCCCAAAGAAGAGCTGGAATGTTCCTGGTATATGTTGTCTTCTCTTTTCTGAAGCAATAGCATCAAAATTTAAACCCAAGTACCAGATTTTTGTAGGAAGATCCTCTCTGCTGACAGGCTGCCAGTGAGTTAGCCAATACCAGTAATTCTAAACCTGGCTAAATGGTTAACTGTTGGTGGAACTGCTAAAATGTAACCCAGTGGAGACACATATGGTAGCACTTTAACCCCTGGGGTAATGTATGTAGCATTCGGAGAAGTAGCTCTCAGCTTGCTAGTATTTAGCATTATCTGGAGAAACATTTTAGCTGTCAAAACTGACTATGTAGGGCATGGGTACTTGTGGCTTCTATTAGAGATTTAGGTACCCATCCAGTGATACAAGGATGACATCCAGGAGCAGAAATGCAAGTCTAGAATATCAACAGTGCTACAGCAGAGAAATTCTAACTTAGTGATCTACTTTGAGTGATTTGGACAAAATAGAAAGGTGTAAGATGTTTTCTCCATTTGCACTGGAAAGTGACTAAGTTTTCTTGAGTATAATTTATTCAGTTCATTTTAACACAGTTAAATGCTGCTAGTATTAACTTTCCCACACTCAACACATAACATCTTTTTTCCTTGTTGCTTGCTTTCCTTTTTGGATTTAACAAAAATGGTATTGATCCTTTTGTGCCCTCTGGTAGCAGGAATTCCTCTTCTGTCTCATTTACCCTCTTTTTTGCCATTTTTCTCCATACTTGTCAAGGCAATGATTAACTTTACTAATTTGGAGGCTGTGTTATGTTTATAACTATTCAGAAAAATCTGTGAAGAACTGCTTTCTCTTTCTCACACTCTGAGACATTTTGCCAACAGGACTATGATGCAATGGTCAAGCTGGTAGAAACACTGAAGATGCTGCCCACATGTGATTTGGCTGATCAGCACAACATTAAATTCCACTATGCATTTGCACTGAATAGGTAAGAATGCTTATATGTAGTGTTTGTGAACATTTGGCCTGTTAAATTCTTTTGTTTTTTGCAACATTCATCAGATATGATCCAAGCCATATGCTAATTGCCAAAGGTATGATAATACACAAGGTACTTTGCCTTTGGAACATATATTCTAACTATGATATCAGACATATATAAAAAAATCCTAATAGGGCCAGGTATTGTGCACTTGTATTCCCTGAACTCATGAGGCAGAGGCAGGCAAATCTGTGAGTTCAGGCCAGCCTGGTCTATATAATAAGTTCCAGGACAGTCAGGGCTACATAGTGAGACTCTGTCTCAAAAAAACAAAAAAACAAAAAAAAATTAATAGCTTGAGGAGATATGTAGTTTAATGAAGGTGTTGTCCAAAGTGATATAGAAGTGTAGCAGAAAGAGAGAGTTCTATTTAGGGGTAAAAAGGCTTCTTTGTATTTCTCTGGTATAAGTATTAAAGAATTATATCATAGATGGGAGATGGTAGGATGTGGAGGATAGTGAAAGACCATTCCATTTGGCTGTGAGCATAGACTTCCTTTCCTTTTGCACAAAGTACATCCAAATGATCTCCAGTGCAACCAGAACATAAGATGTAAGTGAAGGAAAATACAAGATATAAGGTTAAGCATAGAGAATGAGACTATATAAATGAAAAGAGTATTGCCAGGTGGTGGTGGTACTTGCCTTTAATCCCAGCACTCTATTTACAGGCACACTTTAATCTCAGGCAGAGACAGGTGAATCTGATTTCAGGCCAGCCTGGTCTACTTAGCTTGTTCCAGGTTAGCCAGAGATACACAAAGAAACTATGTCTGAAAGAAAGAAAGAAAGAAAGAAAGAAGGAAGGAAGGAAGGAAGGAAGGAGAGATGGCTCAGCGGTTAAGAGCACTGACTGTTCTTCCAGAGGACATGAGTTCAATTCCCAGCAACCACATGGCAGCTAACAACTGTCTGTAATTCCAAGATCTGACACCCTGACACAGTTATACATGCAGGCAAAACACCAGTTCACATAGAATAAAAATAAATATTTTTTAAGAAAAGAAAAAGGAATTGATATTCTTTAGGCTATGGGGGACTCGCTGAAACTGTGAGATTGATGATGCACAATAGATAAAGATGATATCTTAGGGTTTTTATTGCTCAGTGAAACACTATCACAGAAAAACAAGCAAAATGAAAGGATTTGTTTGGCTTACACATCCATATCACTGTTCATCATCAAAGGAAGTCAAGGCAGGAACCTGGAGGCAGAAGTTGATACAGAAGCCGTGGTGGAAGGCTGCTTAGCTTGCTCAGCCTGCTTTCTTAAACCAGGACTACCAACCCTGGCATGGCACCGTCCACAACGGGCTGGCCCTTCCTCGTAAACCATTCATTAAGCAAATGCCCTTTCAGGCTTGCCTGCAGCCTAATCTTATTGAGGCATTTTCTCAATTGAGGCTTCCTCCTCTCTGATTACTAGTTGTGTCAGATTGACTGAAAACTAGCAGCCAGTATATATAGCGTTGGGTTTTTCTTTATCCTGTGAGTGTGTGTGCAACTTAGAAGGTGTTGCTTAGAGATTACAAACCTCAAACGCTTAAATAGAAGGTAAATGAGCTAAGATGATGTATCAGAAAGCCTGTAAACTTTTTCTCTTGCATAGCAGGATAGAGTTGAGGGAACCATGCTGTTTGCACAGCAGCACTGCTCTAGTAATTGCTTTCAGACTTAGGCACCCACCTATTTTATAGATTTTTGTTATCCCTTAGACCAGTGTTTCTCAACCCGTGCGTTTCAAACCCTTTGGGGGTCTGAATGACTTTTATAGGAGTTGTATATCAGATATCCTGCAAATCAGATATTTACATTATGATTTATTATGGTAGCAAAATTACAGTTATGAAGAAGCGACAAAAATAACTTGGGTGTCACCACAACATGAGGAACTATATTTAAGGGGTCACAGCATTAGAAAGGTTGAGAACCACCGCCCTAGCATGTTGACATCATCTGAACAGTTAAAACTAGTTCATTGTCACTGTTACACTGCAACTGATAGGGCAGGGTTAGAGACAAAAAGGAAGTGTGAGGCAAGTGATTTTTCTCCCTTTCACTTATTAATTAATTTCAGGATTTTGTACATTGTATTTTGATAATATTTAGCCCCCTTCCCCAACTATCCCCATATACACCCCTCTTACCTCCTCACCCAAATTTGTATCTCCATTTTTTTAACCCATCAAATCTATTGCTATGTCTGTATATTCTTGGTTGTGCAGTCAGCCTACCAGGTGCTACACTTTTAAAGAAAACTGATTCTCCTTCTCCCTACATTAACAATTTCTCCTTGAGTAGGGGTGAAACTTCATGCCTACCTATGTCACTTCTCCATGCTGAGATTTTTGTCTGCCTTGAGCTGGCACAAGTCTTGTGTATGTTGTCACAACCATTGTGAGTTTATATGTGGAATTGCACTGATGTGTCTGGAAAATACTGTTTCCTTGTAGTCATCCTTGACTTCTGGCTCTTAAGCTCTTTCTGTCTTCTCTTCTGCAATGATTCTGGGACCTCTGGAGGAGGATGGTTCAGTATATATGTTCCATTTAGGGCTGAGTATTCCACAGACTTTTATTTTTTTTTGTACCTTGACCAATTGTGGGTGTTTGTTAATCACCATCCACTATAAATAGGATAACATCTTCAAATAAGGAATACATAAAGTAAGTGTTCTAAATGAGCTGAAAATTACTGAATCTCTTTTCCCAGTTTCAGAGGTTGTACTTTTTCAGCAGCTGTATTAAACTTCAAATCACTTGTGTACCATTGGCAGCATCTTTAAGATAGCAACGAAACAGGAGCCCTTGTTTTTCCAGAATCTTGTAACCTTTGTAAGGTCACATCTCTTAAATCAAGATAAAATTTTTCAAGTAATATAAAGTATAGTTTTAAATATATAATTTGATATATTTAAGAAATGAATTGAGACATCTAAACAATACCCCTGCCAAAATTTTAAAAAATTGCTCTAAAGTTTCTTTTTCAGCTTTCTCTACAATCTCTGCCTCTTCATAGGCAACCAATTTTGCAACCACTATCTCCATATATTAGTTTTCCCTGTCCTGAAACTTTACATAAATAGAATCATACAACATACTCTCCTCTGAGTTTAGCTTCAGGATTTTAACAGCATATTGACCATATTCATATATACTGTTGTGTGTATCACTAGTTAGTTTTTCATTGCTGTAGAACATTCTATCATATAAATATATATATTTATTTATGGGTATTTAGTATGATCCAGGTTTGGAATGATAAAAATGCATGTTTTACATAGGAATATATATATATTTATGTTGTATAGGTATTATGTATGTGTAGTAGATACCAGTAAATGATGGAATTTTGATTCATTAAGAGGAGGAGACATAATATCTATGACAATGTGTGTTCTCCTTCATGTTCTTTACACCAAAGCACAGTGGCTTTCAACTCAACACCCCAAAGTAGGGGGAGCATCTTAAAAATTAAGATCAGCCTTCATTAAGCCCCCCCAAACAAAAGTTTAACAGTCCTGTTCCCCTAGTGTAGTGAGCTCCAATTTTAGTAACACTTGGCTCCATTTGATTGAATGTTGACTTAAAAGAATTAAATGTGTCATCACTTGTAAAATTCTTGAGGAGATTCTTGGTATATTATAAGTACTATTAAAATTAACTTGTTAAATTAGAACTGGGAGCCATGTAAGTTGCTTGCTTCTATTTAAAAAAATAGAATAGATAGTAGTCATTGCAAATAGTAGTAATAATGATTACTGTCCTCCCAAAGAATGAAAAAATAAAACAGGGTTTTGAAGTGCAAAACTGACACCTAAAAATGAATACGACATTATGAAATTACTCAGGGACAAATAGACTTCCAATCTGGAGGGAAATTAGCCAACATCCATTTTGCTTTCTGGTCTCATTGTCTCCTGTCAGGTACTGACTCTGTTGAGTCCAGGCAAGGGTTCTTGGTACTGCAAACCTTATTTTTCACAGAATAAGCTAAGAGTTTCTGATTGTTCCATCTGTATACATAGTCTTGAAGTTCATGTTTCTATTTTAACTTGTCTAGCTGTCAACATGGTAGGATATGGCTTTGTATACAGTTTTAAGGAAGTTAGTAGTGCTAACTATGTATTAGGGAAAATAGTGATAGGGAAAAGGAGTACTCCATTTCAGTTGACCTTTAACTTTTATGAAGTGAACCAAAACATGATCATAAATTAGTTACTAAAGGCTGGCAAGCATGAATGATATTTGACCCTCAGATAGCAAGGGCTCCATGTCAGGGGAAAAGCTTGCTTGAGCCAGCTAGCATTTCCTGGTGTCTTCCACTTCACTGCATTCAGAAGCGTATTCAAAGCAACTTGAAGTTTCTACTGAGCATTAAGCTGCTGCCCTCTCGTTGTGTAGAATCTTTTATGAGCGATTTTGTATTTGCTATTGCTTTTATAGGTAAGACTTTACTATATACACTATTGTAGTCATGGTATTATAACTCAGAATCTAGCCAGTGGGACAAAAGATGACTGTGCTAGACAGTGTTCTTGTTTTTGTTTTCTATCACCATTGTGTTGCCTGAGAGAAGCCATTTAAAGGAGGAAATACTTGGTTTGGCTCTCAGCTTCAGAACTTTTAGAGCATAGTACTCAGTTCCATCAATTCTGGATCTTTGGTGAGGCAATATATAGTGGGAATCATATAAAAGAACAGAGAAACTCACATCATGGCTGAAAAGAGGAAAAGGGAAAGAGGGAAACAAGATGGTATCTTTTCAGAGCATGTCTCCAGTGATTCACTTACTCTATTTCTTAGTTTTCACTCCCTCCTAATGATGATATCATATTATGAAGCCATCAACAGACTGACTAGGTCAGAGTTCTCAGGATCTGGTCATTTCCAAAAGATTCATCAGCTGGGAACTAACCCCGTAATCTATGGCCTCATTAGGGAATGTTTTATATCTAAACTATAACATATTACCTCTGCCACCCTAAAAGCTCATGTCCATCTCATAATATAAAATGCATTCAATTTATTTGGAAAAGTCCCTATAATCTTAACAGTTCTGTCAGTGTTCAAAAAGTCTAAGCCCAAAGTCTCTTTTAAGACTAAAGGTAAGCTATTAGTTCTGAACCTAAATTGTAGAAAGAACACTGTATACATTTCACATTCAAAGGCATAGAAAAATTCCGGTCCCAAAAGGAGAAATGGGGCCAAAGTAAAGAGAAATGGGGGGGGGGGGGAATAGAAAGATTAGAACCCAGTAGGACAAACTTTAAATCCTGTACATTCATATTTACACCACCATGACATATGGTGTTATGTGAGTTCTAGGTGAGTTAGAGTTATTTTGTTGCTGTGGCCTTGCTGTTTGCAACCTCCTACACAACCTTTTGGGCTGACCCTGATCACCACCTGCAGCTTTCTAAAGAAAGATGTTCAAGTTTCTGATATCCCTAATAGTTTTATCTGCACAGCTTTACATTGTCCTCTAGGTGTTGCCTGCAAGTATCTTGATCATATCACACATTGTCTTTTCCCCTGGGCTTTCTTTTGAAATCTGGGTAAAGCCTCATAACCACATAACTCTTGTTTTCTGTGTCCTTTTAATAACATTATCATATGGGCAGCATCAAGGTCTGTTGCCAGCTTAAACACAATCTGTGATCCCTTGGAGTATAGCTTCAGTGGTTTATAACTGCTTGGATGAGTTAGCATGAAGAAAAACTTTCCAAATGGCCTATGCTAGAAGAGAGCCCTAGAGCTCTTTTTTTCAAAGTAAGATCTTTCAAATTAATCTTTATACCCTTGAGCCTGCAATAATGACCAGATCTGGCTCATTCCTGAAGATACTCAAGGCATCTTTCCTATTGTCCTGATTTAAAAAAAAAATAGTTTGCTTCTTTTAATGGCTCTGATCTCTTCAACAGCCATATTTTCCCTGCCCCCAACATTAGCTGCTGTTTTTCTGCTCAAGTTGTATACATCCAAATCATTCTGCTTACAATTCTCATTATAAATTGGTTAAAGTTACTTAATCTGGCATACATCAAAGAGACAGTAATCTTATTCAGAACCTATAGAAGCCATTCAAACCTCACCTTCTGGGCTCCCCAGCCCCTCAGCCAGGTCATTGTTTAAATGATAGGACACTTTGTTTTAGAGAGCTGTGTTGGCTTGTCATCTGTTGTTCATTGTTTTTGCTCTTTTGGCTCTTTGAAGATTCTTTACTCTTGGGCAGCCTACCACCCAGTTCCCAAATAAATCACACTCAGAGGCTTCTTCCTTATAAATTCCTAGACCTAGCTTGGCTTATTTCTTGCCAGCTTTTCCTATCTTAAATCATCTCTTACTTCTGTATGTTTTACTCTTACTACATGACTGGCTGGATGGCAGGTTACTAAGCAGCCTCCTCTCCTCTTACTCGTAGATCTCCTTTTATTTATTCTTGCTGGCTGCCAACACTGCCTATACTTTCTAGCTATTGGCTGTTCTGCTCTTTACTAGACCATCAGGTGTTTTAAACAGACAAAGTGACACAGCTTCAGGGGAGTAAAAAATGCAACATAAAAGAATGCAACCCATCTTTGCATCATTAATCAAATGTTCCACTGCACAAACAAAAGTAGCTTATCTTAAAATAATAATCTACAATAATCATCTCTGGAGTAGCCATTAGCCTCTTTTTGTCTCTTCTGTTTGTATTCACTATTCAGTGTAACCATCTCCTTTCTATGGTTATATAAATAGCAATTCTGTATTACATGGTTGTCATGAGTAGAAAAATGCTATCTCCCAATTGTTATAGTACATTGTCTTCAACTACCTAAAAGCAAAGATATTTATTGCTTTTCTACAAATGATGACAACCGTAAACACTGCCAAATTAGAATTATGTAATTCCAACTTTTTATTTTAAAGATAAAGAAAAAAGTAAAGTCCCAAAATTTAACAGCTGGGCAATTTGATATGTGTTCATAACATTAGTTTTTAGTATAGTGTGATATGTAATGCTAGTTTTTAAAGCTAAGGTAATAATATCATGGCATTATTAATTACACCAATCTCAAAATTATGTGTGTGTGTATATATGCATGCATGCCTATAGGACTAACAAAATGAGCCGTGGAATTCTACATAAAATTGTTGGGCAGTCTCTTTATATTTCTTGATGTTTCATATGTAATTAAGAGTATTATATGGTAGCTGAATGTTGACACAGTTTTCATAATAGATACTTTTGTTAAGACACAAATGTTTCTTATTGTCATAAAAGCATGTACTCTAAAATTTACTCTTAAGGAATTTTAAGCTTGTAGCACAATCGTATTAAATACATTCTACTGTTGTAAAGCAGATTTCTAGAATTTTGTGTATTATTCAGCTCTATTTTCCTCCTCTTGAGCATCAAGTAACCACCATTGTTTTCTCTGAATTAGACTACCTTCAACACAGTACGTAAGTGTAGTCTGTTCTTGCTCTATTTGATTTCATGTAATCAAGTTCTATACCCATAGTGCTGTGTACCAAAACTTTCTTTTTTAAAAAACCTGAATAAGATTTCATTGTATGGAGAGACTACATATTGTTTATCCATTTATACTTTGATGGCTATTTAGATTAACTTTATCTCTTAGCTGCTCCTGCTGTTATGAAAAAAAAAATCCTGCTGTGTTAGTTTCCTGAGAAAATGAATTACCTTGTTTCCTTCTGAACAACAGCCTTGCCAATAATGCCTGTTTTGTTTTTTACAAACCATTTGGCCTTTGTGTCTGATCACGTTGCTTCTCTTCTCACTGGCCACCTTGAGCCTACCTTATCATCCTGTTTTATTTCCTTTTTGGTTCCCTCTTGTTTGTTCTCCTTTATTTACTGACTCATTTATATATCAACAGAAGTTTGTATGTTAAAGAGAAGTGAACTAATGATGAATGAATGAAGGTAGAGAGTTTTTAAAAATCGTGTATGCATTACATTCCCCCTACACATTTGAATCTATACAAATAAGCAAACACATTCTCTTCAAACTAATCGTACTGTAATAATCTGCATTTGACAGTGTTGCCTTTATTCAGAATATTGAGATACTAAAGAGGAAGTTTTATTTTTTTGTTTTGCCTCTGGAATTGTCTAAAAGCCAACTTACAAGAAACACAGAAAAGTAATATAATTTTAGTGTATTTTTACAGACAGACAAATCTGAGTTTAAATTCTAGCATCTGTACTTAAGTTTTATGATCAGTGTCAAAGCATTTTCTTCATGGTCAAGTTAAGATTCTTTGGCTACATAGTACGGTCAGCTTGAGCTATATGAGAACCTGTCTCAAAAATGGATGGATGGATATATACATACAGTATTAAAAGCTGAATTTTAAAAATCTCTTACTTGAAATGTTTGGGACTAGATAGAGTACTTTTTGTTTTTAGGGTTCCCCCAGGCTTTAGAATATTTACAGACTTTAGTAGTTGAATACCCTCATCAAAAACATGAAATTTGGGACTAGAGAAATAATTCAACAGTTAAGAGCTCTGGTGAAATTGTTTTTTTAGAGAACCTGGGATTGATTCCCAGCACCCACATGGCTCAGAACATTCCTTAACGCCAATCCCTGAGGATCTGATGCCCTTTTCTTCTACCCATAGACACTGCATGCAAGGTGGTACATAGACATATTCAAGCAAAACATCCATCCATACAAATAAAAATAATTTTTTTTTAGAAATCTAAGTGTCAATATCCTTAAATTTTTTGGATTTTTAGATTAAGAATACTCAACCTAAATTCCTTGGAATAGTAATGGCTTGAATCATGTGCTTATCTATGGTTATTAGTTCTACTGTGTAGTTTGATCTTTCATAGTTAACCAGGCTTCAGTGAAAACTTCTGACTACTTCCAAGTATCAAAACAATAGACAAATGCAAAGATTACCAACAAAGAAGATACTTACCTTCACTTTGGAGATAATTCATAAGGAGACATTTATAACTGTGTTGTTAGCACAGAATATTGTTAACATAAGCATGTGCTCTCTAAGATAAATGTTTTAATTAGCATACAAGTTTAGTGGATTATAGTATTTTCATACTTTGTTTCATCATCTTCCCACAGTAGTCCCTCCTCTGCTTTCATGTAAGATGACTATTTTGTATAGGACAAGGTTTATTTGAATGTCAATTTTATAAGGAAAAAGAAGTATGGTATGTCTTAATTACAGTGTGTGTCTCAACCTTGGTGTGGTTGACGTTGTGGCTCAATAAGTCTCTGAAATTAGAACTATCCATAGTCTTTACCTACTACATACCAAGAACTTATAGCCTCCAGATATAGCAATTTAATCTCCAGACATTGACAAATGGCCCATAGGAAGCAAGAACTTTGCTAGTTTAGTGCACTGCTTTATAGGGAGGAAGATTTTCAAGATGTGGAAAGAATACCTACTTTGATATTTGAATTATGATACATTGACAAGGTAAATTCAGTATGCTCATCTCTAAACTGAATTCATGATGCCTGTAGTGATTATTAAATGAGATAGCTATATGTAGTTATCCTGTACAGCCATAGCATCTGGAAAACAGTTCATTAAAGTTCAGTCCTGCTTTTATTTATCCCGCATTTACAAGTCTTTAGTCAAATTGAGAGTTAACTTAGTGGCATATAAAATTACTGCAGTGTCAATATGGTAATTGCCATGTGACTTAGTAGTTTAGCATATAAGAATTAAGGGTTGTTCAAAGTAGGCAACAATTATTTGTAGTACAAAAAGAAAAGGTACCCATAAATCTTAGACAAGTGTTGCTTGCCCAGAGAACATCTAAATTTGGAAAGATTTGAGAAATATTTCAAATTCACAATGCTATTAACAATTCACAAAGCCATAAGCTAGACTTATATTAACTAAGGATGGTGAGCATTAATGGAAGCTTCTAAAAATTAAATAACAATATAATAAGCAGAAATTTTAGCATAGTATTTAGCATATGGAATATGTTGGGTAAATATTAGTTGCATTTCTATTTCTCAAAGGAGAATCCCAACCAGCAGTGTTATAGTTAATGATGAACTTCAAGCAATGTTGTTGCCATTTTTCTGTCAGACATAGAAAGTACAATTCTAAAATAATTAAATAAAATCAGTAAATGAGTTTTGAAGAGTAGTTGTCTTTAGTACTTAATCCCAGTCTTTTTAATAAAATTTAGAATTTTTTGTGTTTATTTTTTTATCTTGTATATTTTAGGGGGAAATGCCTTCTCACTTTCTCTAGTGGCTGAAGGCATTGTTTTGTTTTGTTTTGTTTTGTTTTTTACCGTATAACAGGATCAGATATAGAAGACTTTGTGTTAACACATTTTTTGTGTTTTTTTTTATTAGTTTTAGGTTAGTACAACATTTTTACTGTTATTTTGTGTTAGCATTTAAAACTTAGCACACAGTAATGGGTTTCATTACTGTATTTTCATATCTATTTTTTACATTGTAACACTGTATTTTGCTTAACTCTTCATTATTTTTCCTGTCCTTCCCCCTGCTGTTCTTTTTTCTTCCCCGATACTCTCTTCTGCTTTCATGTTACAAATACATATATATTTAAATTCTGGATTATGCACAGGAAAGAAAACATGATATTTACCTTTGATTTAACAAATTTTTTATCTTTAAACCTCAACATCCAGAAAGCTCCCATGATACAACATTACTAGTCAATCACTTCATTGGTGCTTTAAAGCTCTTGGTAGTCAGTATTGGCAGCTACCAGATTCAGATATTATTTAAGGGCCAAGACATTATTTGCCCAAGGATTCTATGCAAGTTTAAAAAGAAAAAAGCTCATTTATAGGAACTACTGAGATTTTCTATAGTTCTGCTTCTCTTATGTCTCAGAGTGTATATTATGAGACTTCATATTCATGCATTTCTTGAGATAGGTCATGAAAGAAACAGGGAAGCATGTTTTGCAGAGTTCTCAGGACTAATTTCTGAAAGGACACCAGAACCTCTAAATCAGTCCTATGTATCTCCCTTCTGAGTTCAGGGATAGTACTTCACATTTTAGGCTAAATCCTGTCAGTAGCATAGTTTCAGGTAGTGCTTCCCAGAAGCACTGGTGCTTGAGTGTGTGTGAATAAAGAATTTCTACTCTATCACAGCTGTCACTAAAGCAATATGGAGAAGAGACTATTATGCCTGTGTTATGGGAGCTGTCAAAAAAAAGACATTTGTGTGGAAGGGAATGTTTGTATTTGGGAGTTAGGTGACTGTATTCCACCTCCACATTGTTGATGTCTACCCAAACACCTGTAAGCAAGTCATGTAACTTCTCAGGAATTATCTACTTGTAAAGATAAAAAAATAAAAGAAGAGGGACAGTAAAATGGCTCAGCAAGTAAAAATCCTTACTGCCAAGCATGACCACGAGAATTCAATGCACAGGACTCACATGGTAGAAAAAGGAAATTAATCTCCACAAATTGACCTTGACATGGATGCTGTGGCATATTTGCATATATATAGTAAGTGTAATAAAAATGTAAAAGGAGAATGGGTTATATGTTGCAGATCAGCCTTTTGGTTGTACTCAGTGCACAGGTACTAGGTCACCTAGCACCACCTCAAATATTTCAGTAATCCATGTTGATGAGATGAAAAGTAGGTAGATAATGATCAGCTTGGTTCAACCTCAGTGAAAAACTTATTTATCTATAGAAATAGGTAGCTGGAGAGGAAGGTTGGTACTAGAGATAGAGGATTGTGTACTTATGAGAGATTTGGATTTTGTCTTGTAGACACTAGAGTGTTTCTTCTGATTAAGCAGGGCATCTATATGAACCACATTAAGCAGGTCAGCAACCTTTTCTGAACCCATTAGTCCTCTTTAAAGGAAAACAGAGTTGGGTCACATGGTCTTATATACTGCTTTTCTTTAAACATTCCCATGAGTTTGAAACATAAAGCAGCAAATTTTATTAACTGATCATAGCTTTTTTGAGACCTGGTCTTTATAAAGGACCCTTTATCCTGTTTGTAATCTCAGTCCTCATAGATAGAACCTCAATTCTGTCACCACTTGGGGGAGAGTGCAGCAAGCTGTATATGCTTTCAGATATCACATTATATTCATGAATGTTCTATTTAAACAAGATTTTGTCAAAACATCTGCTGGAAGCCATATTTAGAATTTATTTCACTGCTAAATGCCAAGCTTATCTTAAATCATTTGTTCTCTTCCTTGATTAGTCCCATCTGTCTTTTTCTGATTAATTTAGGAGTAATTTCAGGTTGATAATATTAACAGGAAATTTCCTTTTAGTAATAACTTTCTAAAGCTAAGGATGTAGCTCAGTTGATATTTTCTTACTGTGCACAATACCTATGGGTTTAATTCCCCCAGGACCATATAAACCAGGTATGGTAACAACACCTGTAAGGCCAACACCTGGGGTGTGGAAGCAGGAAGTTCAGAAGTTCAAGGTCTTCCTTGGCCATACAGTAAGCTCAAGAGCAGTCTGGAATAAATGAGACCCTGTTGAAGAGAGGGGTAAGGGAGAAGGAGAGAGAAAATTTGTCTATATAAAGTCACAGCCTATGTTTTCCCATAAAAGCAGACTCTGAAAAAATGGGGTGCACATAATTTATTTGGGAGGTTATCATATGATGCTTCAGAAGAATAAGAATGTGTGGTGGAAAATGAGAAATGCTATTGGCATAGAAAACATGTAAAGAAGCAGAACTAGGGCTCTATCTGAATTAGGATGAACCTCATATCTGGCAACTTACCTACCAAATCCCACTCATCATTTGTTAGGGGGATAGTATGCTCTACCAAGTTTGTGTAGAGATGAGTGCTGGTAGGATGAGGTCAATTTTCTTTTTTAGAGTCAACAGATAATATTTGTAAATATATGCATATATAAATACATTATTTTCATGTTATAACAATTGATCATAAGAGAGGTCATAAAACTGAATGTCAGTAGGGAAATTTGGAGGGAAGGGAGAAAAGGGATAAATCTTTTTTGGTTCCCTTGTAACATATCAGACCATCAGGGCCTAAAGTTAGAGTTCAACAACATCAAAACCCAAAGAAAGCCTTCTAACACATGGAAATTAAACATCAATCAGCTGAACCATCTCTGGGTCAAGGAAGAAATTAAGAAAGAAATCAAAGTCTTCCTAGAATTCAATGAAAAT
>PVIH01023639.1:0-24404 GCA_004025045.1 Sigmodon hispidus | reverse complement strand
TTCAGCCACTTTGGAATACAATATGGAGGTTTCTCAGAAAATTGAGAATCAATCTCCCCAAGGACCCAGCAATACCACTTCTGGGTGTATACCCTAAAGAGGCACATTCACACTCCAAAGGTATTAGCTCAACTATGTTCATAGCAGCATTATTTGTAATAGCAAGAACCTGGAAACAACCTAGATGTCCCTCAACTGAGGAATGGATTAACAAACTGTGGTACATCTACACAATGGAATACTTCTCAGCAGTGAGAAAAAATGATATTCTAAAATTTGCAGGCAAATGGATGGATTTGGAGAATATCCTCCTGCGTGAGGTAACACAATCTCAGAAAGATAAGCAGGGGGTGTACTCACTCATTAGTGGTCTCTAAACAAACAAACAAGAAAAAAAGCCAAGCATGCCCAAGCTGCAAACCACAACCACTGAACAGCTTGGGATCAGAAACACCCTGGACTGACCCTTCGGACCCCACTCCAACTATAGGAACACCTGACTCATTCTTGAGGGAGGATGGACAAAACTGGATTTGGCCAGGAGTGGAGACTGATCCAAACATTATTGGGTCAGTGGGACCATAGGACTGTCTAGTCCCTGCCCAGGGAGGGGATGGGGAGTTGCGGAGAAGAAAAATGACCTGATGTGGTGGGAGGGGGAAGGGACCTTGAATAAGGATATACAGGGATGGAAAAAAAATTCAGAGGGAAAGCTGAACACAAAGTAAATATATGTGTAGCAATCTTATTTGCATTATCATCACCCTTGATAAGTCATGTTTATGATTTTTATCCTCTTTATAATTATTGTTAACTTTTCAGCATTTTAAATTCATTTTACTGTTTTTTTGATAAATACAAAATAAATAAAGAAGAAAAAAATTAAAAAATTGTTAGTATAGTGTCCCAACTATAATAAGAAGGAAATATTTATAAATAGCTAAAATAAATGCAATACATAAATATACAAATGCAAGATAAATTGGAGTGTCCACTGTGGTCCCTTGGCATCACTAAATGATTTACTGATGTAAAACTAGTTTTATTCACTTGTAGTTTAGACATTTTCTTCTGGCCTCTCAAATTGGTATGATAAGGCTGTGTTCATTTTGGGATAACAGGCAAATATGGAGACATTTTTATTAAACCCCTTTCATTTATGGTTTTTGAGATTTCTTGGCATGATAGGTTATCTTAAGCAATGACTAATTTTCAGCATTGTAAAGTGTCACAACTCAGTAGTCTGTATCTACAGTCTTTTGGTGCTCTGAGATCCAATGATCTCATCAGAAAATGCTTTCCTTTGATTTGCATCGGTTTCAGAATTTTCTAGAATTCACCATATAAATGATTTTTGGGTCTTTCAAATTTTCTCTCACCTTTTCTAAGATGTTCCCTGAACCTTGGGGCAGAGGAAGGGTCTATGTAGTTGCCCTTTTAGGGCTAAACATTCCATTGTCACTTGTGATGTGCACCTTGACCAATTGTGAATCTCTTTGTTAAGAGTGTCCACTTCAGTTATATGGTAAATTCTGCAAAGCTCATTGTATCTATGTATCTTTTACATAGATACAATTTGAGAATTTTATAGATATATACAATAGATTTTGTTAATATTTACCCCATACTTACTCCCACCCACTCTCCATAACCGTCCCCTACAGTATCCCCTTCACGTTTCCCCAGAGACCATTTAGTGCTGCCTGTATTCCATGGGTGGGGGGGGGTCTGTCCACTGGAGTATGGGCAGTCTACCAGGAGCCAATAGCCCTAAAGTAGCTATCAAATGCTAATGTGCCTTCAGCAAGGGGTGAGGCCTCGTATGCTCCTCTCACAATCCATGCTGAAACATTGCCTGACTTGATCTTGCACAGATCTTGCACAGGCAACCACAGTTGCTGTGTGTTCAGGTGTCCAGTGGTGCTGTCAAGACCAGAAGACACAGATTTTGCAGATGTTTCCTAGAAATGTCCCCATGTTTGACAATGTGATCATGTATACTGGCTCCTATCAGGTGTACATGGTAAAGACCTGGAACTTCAAGTTCATTAGCTCTCCCTTCATTAGGAAGTACTTCCTCAGAGCTCAACCTTCTTGTGTATTTGTCTCTATAGCCAGAAAAGTCTCAACTCTGAATTCAAATTCAAAGTGGTTGTGAATGTTCCCCACAATTCTTAAACAGTTATCAAGGGCTGCTTTCTTTTTCATTTTAATGTTTCTTACATATATATTCATATACAGCATATGTATGTATACATATATGTGTGTTTGTGAGAGGGAAAGAGAGGGAGTGAGGGGGAGAGAGAGAAATTATCTGTACCTGTCTTTACATTGGTATGCATGCACATGTATATATATATGTGCATATGTAATAATTTGTATCTATCCTTACCTTGGTATATATATGTGCCTGTGTGCGTGTGTGCACGCATGTGCATGTTTATGTAATATTATAGCTATTTGTGCCTGTCTTTATCTTTTTATATGTATGTATGTATGTATGAATTACATATGTATATGTGTGTGAATATAATAATGTAGTTATCTGTACCTGTCTTTACCTTGGAGTGTGTGTGTATATGTGTGTCTGTGTGTGTGTCTGTGATGTTGTAGCTATCTTCTGTACCTGTCCTTACCTTTCATTAGTGGATGGGATGTCATCTTCCAGACTGTTTTCTCCATCCCACATTCTGAATCTCATTCTCTCATCCCTGAGAATATGAGACCTTCACCAGAACTGTTCAAGTTTTTCTCTTCATCCATAATGCTCCAGTACTTCCAGCCCATAGGTGTGATCTCCACTGGTAATCATCTCCAGGCTCCTTTTCTTCTTACTACCTTTTCTTGATTTCCTCCTCACCTCCAGTCACTTCTCTATTTACATTTCTCATGGTCAAACTCCAATAATGATCATTACTTCTATTCATTCACTTCTGGTTCAGAATCTCCACTGCAAACACGAAAGCAGCTCAGGAGGTTCTGCTCAGTATCTGCCTGGTCCACCCATCATCCCACCCTATGGCGCCTCCTTGCATTTCTGAATATATTTCATAACATTCACCTTTGGGTTTTCTTGTGCTTATTACCCAAAGCATAATTTCTCCTTGTATTCTGTTCCCCATTCTCTTCTGATCTGTTGGGAAGGCATTTTATACCTGTACCTACAGCCACGCTGTGTACAGGGCCCCAGGTTGACCTGTGCTTGCAGTTACACACTGTGTACAGGGCCCCAGGTTGACCTGTGCCTGGAGCTACACACTGTGTACAGTGCCTCAGTTGACTTGTGCCTTCACAAGCCAGTCTTTGCTGGACAATATGTCTATACATCTTATTCAGTCTTTTTCATGGTCTCTGTGGTTCAGCATTGACTCAATCACCTTTCTTCTACTTTAGTTCTGGGTAGAAAACAATGCCTACATCCATTTTGTTCAGCAGCACAGAGACATGAGAAGTGTTGTAGATACCCTGCCTCCCGCCCCCATTCTTCTCATGCTACACATCAGCAAGTCTGTTGATGCTATCACTTCATATTCCACACTGACACAACTCCCACAGCCTAATTAATGGAAAACCTCATCATTTTCCTCTTGGATTGATTGAATACTCTCCTCAATATCTGCCAGTAATTTACAATCCTCATTTGAATCACAGCAATCCTTCCCCACCACACATGCATTCAACAAGTCTGTCCCTTTCTCCTACCTAGAATCCATTAATCACTATAATTCTTGAGATAAACTCTTAAACTTTACATTCCAAGTTCATATCATTCTGTTCCCCCTTTCCCAATTTCCCAAATATGTTTTCTCCCAGTTTTGTGAGTCTGTACACTATCCACTCTTTGCTTTCATTAGAATCTTGGATTTTTTTCCTTCATTGTCTGACTACTAATTTCATTAACTATACACAATGCACATAGAACTCTTACAGGAATGTTTTAAGTCCTCCATCTAATGTAGTAAAAAGTTTCTGGTCTGGACTAGCCCCAAGATCCAGATCTGCCCAAAGTTGCTTATTTCTGCCTAACCTTGAAGTCCAGACCAGCAGTCCTAAAGTCCCAAATAATCACACAAAGGCTTATATTAATTTCATGCTGATAAGCCTATGGCTCAGGCAAATAACTTGCTAATTCTTAAACTAACCCATGATTAGCCAAGTGGCTTAGTACCTTTTCTCAGAGCAGCAGCATAATTGTCTTCTTTCTTCTGCATCTGCTGGCATCTCTGCCTGACTCTCTTTCCAGAATTTTCTTAGTCTGGTAGCCCGCCCACACTTCCTGTCTACCTTCTGGCCAATCAGTGTTTTATTAAACCACTAGGAGGGACAAATATTTTCAATGTACCAGAACATAATCCCACAATAATCTAACTCATTCTGTTGAATATCTTTCCTCTGTTCCCTTGATTCATTCATTGGGAAAGATGAATTGAATCTGCTATATCTACCTATCCAGCTACTTATAAATTATTTATCTTCCTAGCTATGTATCTTAGTTAGGGTTTCTTTGGCTGTGAAGAGACACTGTAACAATGGCAAGCATCTAATTGAGGTATCCTGATTACAGTTTCAGAAGTGCAGTCCATTATCATTATGGTTGGCCATGGCAGTGTTCATACAGACATGGAACTAGAGAAGTAGTTGAGAGTCCTAAATCTGGCAGGCAACAAAAAATGGTCTGTCTCATTGGGTGTAACTTGAGCATAGGAGACCTCAAAGCCTACCCCAAGAATGACACACTTCCTCCAACAAGGCCACACCTACTTCAACAAAGCCATGCTTCCTAATAGTGCCACTCCCTATGGAGGACAATGTTTTTCAAACTAACACGCTATGAATCATCTATTTATTATTTATCTATGAATACCTATTTATTTATGTATCACCTACCTATGAATACCTAACATTTATCTACCTATCATCATCTTATCTAATCTATCTAGCAACTAGCTAGTCATCATCAATCACTATCTAGCTACCATTACCATCTTCATTTTATATATCCACCTACCTGTCCATCCATCTATCCATCCATCATTTATCTATATATCTACCTATCTACCCAACTATCATTTCTTTCCTTACCTAATCAGTCAATCATCTGTCACATATCTGCCAGTATAATCTAATGTATCTATCATCTATCTATCTACCTATCTATCTATCCATCACATATTCATCTATCTATGGCATGGACTTTATTTATGGCATTTAGTTGATATACTATCACATAATATTTGGCACCATGAAAGTATTAAGATCGGGAAATCAGTCTCCATCAATTACAATATAAAAAACACTAACATGGCAAAGAGTACAGTGTGCTAACCAGAAGCAGCCCTATAGGAGCTGTGCATGGGGCTTTCTGAGGCATGTGTGTGAGTTGATGTAACTGCTCCCTCTTCTGGTTGCCTCCTCTTTCTCCAGGTTCTCATCAGCCAGACATTACTACATGAAAGAGGTTAGCATGAGTCTGATAATAAAGTTGTCTGGAGTGATAACTGTCTGTAGTTTAAAGCAATCTAGAACCTACTGACAAGAAGGTACTATGAAGCTGACTAATTGAGTTCATGTGTTCAGTAGGGTTCGTCCAACACTGGGGAAAAAAATCACATCAGACCCACCAGCACTAGAAAGACCAGAAAAAGATGAACATGTACTGATATGTAATTTTAGATTAAAAAACAATACAAGATATCCATGTTTTCTTTTTTTCATGAAGGCACTATGGAAGTTTATATAAATGTATACTATTCAATGTGGTAAAAATATATTATCAAGGGAATAAGAGTTGAGAGAAATAAAACAAATCTCATAAATCTTGGTTAAAATTAGTACATGTAAGTACTAGAAAAAGAGCACAAATTTTATCCTATGCTTCTTAACAGCCCAAACAAAGAAGAATCTTGATTAATCACAGTTCTCTATAATAAAAACAAAGCAAACTACTTGTTCAGAAAAGAACATCATTTGTTGAAAACCGATTCCCCAAGAATTCTTCCCATTGGTGCAGATACTGCTGTGTGATGTGGTGGGCAATACTCTCAAAGATCCTCCCAATAGGTGGGGTCAAGGAAAAGGGACCCTGTCTTGTAACATCCTTTGCTGTGTGAGTGTGTAAGGGGGTGGGACAGAACACCAATGAACAAGTCAATAAAAGCCAGTCTGTAGACACAGAAGCTCCCACAGCTTAAGCAGCAAACCCTAGAGAATGGAGTCCTAGTTCTATCAAATGTGAGATGTGTGAATTTGCTCTACTTCTGCTCCCTGAGCTGGGTCATCCAAAAAGATTGTGATGTTAGTTCTCACCATTTAGATCTAACAGCTGAAATCCATTGTCCCCTACAATAAAAGCCAACATCCACTGAAGTCCTACAGCACTTTATGTGGATGGTCTCACTTGGTCTCCACAACTCTATGCCACACTGTCATTCTCATTTCTGAACTGAGCCACAAGATCAGAGTTTAGATAATTTACCTAACACAAAGATCAAGGAAGAGAGAAAGTGTGTCAACTCATGAATGCAGAGGCCCTGTATATAAATAGTCCTGTTCAATATCATCTTGCAACTTTGAGACAACTCTGAAAATCCTTTTCACAGCCTCATATTTGAGAGCAGGTTCGTGCCAGCATGATCTCATGATAGATCTGAAAAACAGACTTTTCTCTATGAGCCATCAAGGTGTGGTCCTTCTGTTTTGCCAAAGCCAGCATAGCCAAGTTCCTCTAACAAAAATCAAAGATTTAATAGAACAAATAGGGGGTTACCGATGAGAGTCTTAAGAGAAGATAATCTTGTATTCTGCTGTCTGTGGTAAGGAAAACCCCTTGCTGCCCTGCCCCTCACCTCATTTATTCAGTTGACAGCTGCTGTCTAATTGGCCTGCTGGATGGCCTCTCTGACTGCTTTGTGTGGCAGACAACATCTGGTTGGAGCCTTAGATGAAGCTCACCCAGCAAGTCTCCTGTCTCTCCAAACTTTAAAAATAGAGAGTCAAGTTCTTGAGCAATCGTAGTAGCTAATGGTTAGGAGATAGGTCTGGGGTCTCCAGAGTGGCTTGTGTTTCCTATTAAACATGTTGACGCAGGCAGAAGCAACCTTTTGAACACTGGTGTTTAAATAGAATGGCACATGGCTGCTGGCTGAAAGGCTGAATCCTGGTTATAAATCACAATAATGACAGCACGAAGCTGTGCTATCACAGATTCTTAAGTCTCCAAAGTGTGGCCTGGGTAAGCCATTATAGATCCTCATCTCAGATAGGATTCTATGCCTCAGTGCTTAATGCACACCTACCTATAATCCATGCCTTTGTCTCTTGCAGACATTTTTAAAAATTATTTTCCTCCAAGTTCTTTGACCTGATCAAGGGTTAAAGAGGATTCCATACTCCACACTCCAATGGAGGAAGTTGGAAGCTTAGCAAATGAAAGCACTATGGACCTGCAAGTATTGAAGCCTCTCTGGGACCACTTCATGACTCCATCATTGCCTGTGTCATCCTGAAGAAAGCTTGGAATCTCTTTGGCAGTTTCATTAACATTCTCAGCCTTGGTTTTGATATCAGTAAAACATGGGAAATGAAGGAGCTTCAAGGAGCAATTTTGAGGTTAAAATGATCTAGACAATCCTTCACAGGTTTTTGGACAAAGTTTTTTGTGAAGGATATTTTCATCATGAGTGATTAATATCATGTGTTGGCCTGGGAGAGAGTAGTGTACCCCTATGGGAAGAACTCTGCAGAGAAGTGGAACTAAGCCCAAGGTAATTTTCGGAATCTTCAGTGTTGCAGAGGATGACAGGAAAGCTCCGTTCTGCCAAGGATGAACTAACTACCTGAGGACATTAAGCCCCCAAAGGAAAGCTTTTGCATCTGGTCTCTCACCTTTTATGTTTCCTATTCATCACCTAACAGGAAACCTGCCTCTGCGCATGTCCACCCATCTGCATGCATGCCACTCTGCCTTCCACTAAACAGATAGGCTCCTTCTGTGACAGGAAAAATGAATTGCTGCAGTGTTCTAGTGTGATTTCTGTTGATGTGATGAAATACTCTGACCAAAAGTAGTGCAGGGGAGGAGAATTTTTTGGCTTATACTTCCCATTACAGTTTTTCACTGAAGGAAGTCAGGATAGAATCTCAAGCAGGAACTTGAAGAAGAAACCATGGAGGAACACTGCATGATTATTTGCCTACTGGCTCATGTATATGCTAGCTTTCACATAGTAGACCAAGTAATGGTACCACTCACAATCAACAATCAAGACAGTCCTTAATACACATTACTACCGGCCAATCAGATCAAGGTAATTTCTCAATTGAGATTCTCCTCTCAGATGACTCTGGAATGTATCAAGTTGATAATAAAGTTAACTATGACTGATAGTGATATATCAGGTTGAACTATGAAAAATAATTTGGGAAATAATCCATACCATTATCAGGATACAACAAACAGAGAGAGTGGAGAAAAATTAAAAAGAAAGATAAAATAGAAAAAAAAGGATCTAAGTAGCTTTGGAAAGATTTAGAAGGGAATTTCAACAAAATAAAGACAGACTGCCATGACCAAGGATCAATCAAATAATAAAAAGGAAGTTAATATAATGGTGGTCCAATTATCTTTCTAAAAATAAAATGAAAATGGTCATGTAACAGAGTGGACACAGAAAAAAACATATTGGTGAGAAATACAGTAGTAAAGAAAATGTCCTAGAATTTAAAATAAAAAGATTGGCAGGTCATCTGAAAAGAAGTGCAAAGCATGGAATAGATGACAATATGGCAACCTAGAATAAAATGAGGGAGAACTGGGAGGGTCTGGGAGGAGGGAAGGGAGGGGGAGCATTTGGTATATATATTTAAAAAAACCTTTTTAAATAAAAAATGTCTAATTAAAAAAATCTAAAAGAAATCTAGGTTATTTCAACTAAACTTCAAAAAGAGGTACAGTATTGCATATAGGGTGGTAATGCTGTAGTTTTCAGAAATGAGGAGAAATAAAAATTTTTAAAAATTAAAATATCAGTGGCTTAAATGTTAAATATTAGGGTCATAAAAATAGCAGTTGGAACATTTAAGTTGTCTGAGAGAAGGCCAGAACCACAAACAAGAGAGGAAGAGGAAAACTAGATGGTAAGAAAGTCTGCTGAGCTGAACAGCTGAGCATTCACAGGACCTTGGATGGGACCTTGAGCCTCACAGGGTTATCTTTCTTTCACTTAAAACATGGGTTATTGTGAACACTGAGACTCAAAAACCAAAAGTACTGGGAAAGGTTTGGTGTACTGTAAAGTATTCATCTATGTCAAGACCATTACCAATATGAGAAATAGTAATAAGCAACTTTTTGGGTTTTTTTTTACTATTTAATTTACATTTCAAAAATTAAACTATATGTGTATAAGTGTTTTGCCTACATGTGTGTCTATGTATCACAAGCATGCTGTGACAATCAGAATAGAGCAATGGACCCACTGGAGCTGGAGTTATATTGTGAGCCACCATATAGATGCTGGGAATAATGCTAGGGTCCTCTGCAAGAGCAACCAATGCTCTTAAATGCTAAGCCAAGCCAACTTCTACTTATTTGTTTTCCAGGCAGAGTCTTTTTGTGTTTCCTGGCTGGTAAAATGAGACTTCTGACTCAAGTTCACCAGTGCTAGCACTACATACTTGAGCCACTGTGCCTAGAAGTAAAGTAATAAACTTCAAACAACAGAAATGAGTCTAGACAGATCAGTATCACAGTAAATGTGAATGAGTTAAATTTCCATGTTACAACACAGAGTCCTAAATTGAATGTAGATATCATGCCCATTCCTGGAAAACTCTCTGAGATAAATGTTATAAAGTTATTAGAAATTAAAATACTAGGCTTATTTAGTGATTAATATTACAAATAATAAGCATTAACTAAAATGACTGCATTAATATTTGCATTTATTTAGTGAACACCAATGAAGTGTTGGGCATTTTAAGAATACTGGGATTATGGCACTAGGCAGACACATATTCTGCCTCCCAGGAATTTAAGTCTAATAAGAGAAGGTAGCATACTTCTGGGTGTGTAAGTACGATTGTAAGTGACTGGACAGAAAAGAAGAAGGAAAACTGGAGGCTTCTATTTTGGCAGAGCAGGAGCGGATGCCTATCTAAGGAAATTAACCTGAATAGGGTGAGCATATCAGGTGACTCTCGAGGTGAGGATGGGCAGAAAGAGGTTTCTAAAAAGAGTCAATAGTATGATATACACAGTGCGAGCCTGAAGTAAAGGCTCTGGCTCAGCAACAAACCACCCAAGCAGCACCAAATAGGCAAGGCAAAGACTGCTGTAGATTCTAGAAGAAATCTAGAAATATACTGATGAGTAAGTTACTGCAACACTGTCAATGACTGAAAAGTGTCATCATAGCATGGAATTGATTTTAAAAAGTTGAATTAATAGTGTTAGTTAAATGTGTGTAACTAGTTAACCAGCAAATAGGAAACATCTTTTTCTAGCAGCCATAGAGCATGTTTTAAGAATGAGCCCTATATTAGCCAGAAAGGAGCAAAGAAACTCATGAAAGAAAATAAGTAACTAAGGCCTAGAGAAACAGCTTACCAGTTAAGAGTCTTTGCTGCTTTTCCAGGGGACCCAAATTTTATTCATAGTACCCTTGTTAAGCAGCAGCTCACAAGTGTTGTAATCCCAGCTTCTTAGGATCTAATGCAATCTTCTGGCCTTTGTGGTAACTCCATACATGTGTTACATAGCACACATACACATAAATAAAAATAAATCTTAATACAAAAGAAAATAAGTGGGTAATCTCTGATTGTATTTTATTAAAATTGTTTTCTTAAAAAGCCAAGTATTAAAGATGAGATATGTATAGTATAGTTTCCTAACTAAAATTTAGTTAAAAGAAGAAATCACGTTAGAACTACTTATATATGCATGTATATGAAAAATAAATAATCACATTTAAAATGTGTGGTAGTATTCAAATATAAATGTCAGTATTCCAGTGACTGATCATGTGTTATTTATTTGCTTTTTAGAAAACAAGTGTGAACATGGTGTTAGTGTACAATTAAAGTTATAGAAACACAAAGATGGAAATCTATAAAATCAAATAAAACATAATAAAAATAAAAGCAGAAATCAATGGGATATGTAGTTATAAAATTAACAGAAATAATAAAAACCTTTATTTAAAACACTTTTTTCTTAAAGGAAGTTATTAAGGCCAATGAAGATTGAGCTGATTAAAGGTAAAATACTCCATGAATCACGTGATAACAGAGCAAAGATGAAGCAAATGCACACACTAAAGAGTGGGACTCGGGAGGAGTACAGTGTCCTACATTTGCATCAGGAGAATGGAAGATAAAGTTGATGATGTCCTGTAAAAGTTCAGAAGAATAAAACTGGCAGAGACGTGTTTAACTGGAAAAGATCAATAATCAAAGAAGGTGAAACAACTTGGAAGGATCCACCTCCCTTCATGGGAAAGTTCAAGGCCATTTTCTTCAAAATTGTAGCACATGTTTTGTTTCAAACCTTCTTCAGAGCACAGAAAAATACAGAGATTTTTCAATGTACTTTATTTTTGAGACAGGGTCTCATAGCCCAGAGCTTACTATGAAGCCCAAGCTAGCCTCAAATACATAAAATCCATATTGCTTGTCTTCATAGCTAGCCTTCCATAAGTTTTTCTCATGGTATTAGCTGTGAAGACAGGGCAGCATCCCCTATCTCCACCTTCTTTGGCTAGAGTTACAGGTGGGCTGCCATGCCTACCAGGCACTTATGTTGGTACTATTAATCCAAATTCTGATCCTTACACGTGAGAGGCATGCACGATGTCATCTCCCTAACCCCTCAAATCATCTTATTAAGAGTAGCCTAATTCTGACACTAAGACTAAAGAAGAATATAAGCAAAAGCTACAGATCAATGCATGGGCAAAGATGTAGAACTCCTAAATGAGTATATGTAAATTCAACCTAGACTCATATGCAAAGATCAATGCATCATGGAAGACTGAGTCAGCACAGGAAATTCATTAACATATATTTTACATTTGTAGATTGAAAGAAAAGGTTACATAAGAATGTTATTACAGACTGCAGAGTCTGCCTATCCTGATAAAGATGAAAAAAGCTGTTGCTTTGATTCATACCCTCAAATCTACGAAAAACATTATATTAAACAGTAATAGTTTTAGGTTCATTATTTAAGAAAAGTATTTACTTTTCCATTGGCATTAAAATGGGACAATGCTCCAGAAGTTGCCAAATTAACATCTGTCAAGTCAACTTGACGAAGAGAAAGTTGTCAACTATTTTCACATAGCATGGGAATAACTTTGAAGTGAGACTCATGCATATTTTTTAACCAAACTAATTACCTGTTAAAGTGACATTGTTAAACAGGCTCCCTTCTTTTTTTTTTTAAATTTTTTTTTTGATTTATTTATTTATTATGCATACAGTTTTACAGAAGAGGGCACCAGACCTCATCATAGATGGTTGTGAGCCACCATGTGGTTTTGCTGGGAATTGAACTCAGGACCTCTGGAAGAACAGTCAGTGCTCTTAACCTCTGAGCCATCTCTCCAGCCCCAACAGGCTCCCTTCTAAGGACAAAACTATTCTTAGGCAGTGCACAATTAGTTTTGCATTACTGTCACTTTCAGATGCCTTCTTACTGGAGCATAGCTCATATAGTTCGAACAATAGTGAAGGAAAATTTATTGTTGGCTTGAAGTGTATATTTTATGGAAAAAAATCTGAATACATCACCAAAGTATGAGTCCTAAATGTCTTTTTGATGTTCATATGCTAAGGGCTTGGACTCAAGTTGGTCCAAATAGGTGGTTGACCTTCAAGAGGTGAGTGGATTTTGGTTGTAAGTCTTTAGATCCTTGCCATCATGACTTTAAAGGAGATTATGCCTCTTTTGTTTCTATTTCCAGTATTTTGTTTATTTGTTTGCTTGCTTTGTGTGTGTGTGTGTGTGTGTGTGTGTGTGTGTGTGTGTGTGTGTATGATACATTTCAGTGTAGGTGTGGATGTCATGGTTTGATTAAGAAATGCTCTCCACAGTCTTAGGAATTTGAACACTTGGTCCTCAGTTGACAGCACTGTTTGAGAAGATTTCGCTAAAGCAACCATGCTGGAGGAAGTACATCAGTGAGGACAGGCTCTGAAATTGAATTCTGCTGATGTAAGTTCTCTTCCTGCGTGTGCTTAAAGAAGTGAATTCTCAGCTTTGTTCCAGCTGCTACCTCTGCCACTTATGACTATGCTTGCCAGCCATGTTGGACTCATATCCTCTGAAACCATAAGCCAAACCAACCATTTCTTTTATAACTTGCCTTCCTCATGGTGTTTCATCACAGTAACAAACAAGTAATTAATCCAGCTAGTCTTCGAGGCAGCATCTCACTAACCTAGAACTTACCAAGTAGACAGAACTGTCCTGTTAGTGAGCTCCATGAAGCTCTTGTTCCTGCCACTCCGCTGTTGGGATCCTAGCCTAGCTTTTCTTACACAAGTTCAAAAAGCAAACTCAGAGTCAGAGCAGCTTAGCATCAAGGCATGCACTTTACCCATAGACTACCATCCCAGGCAATGTTTTATCAGTGCCTTTTTTTCTTCCAGGCTATGATGCCAATGTACATATTCCCACCATGATGCCCCATCTTTGTTTAGGTCCAAAGAAATAGGGACACCTGATCATGGACTTCCAAAACTGTGACCCAAAATAACTTATTCTCTTTATAAATTGATTGTCTCAAGTTTTTCTCTACAGAGATAGAAGGTTGACTGAAGCATCTAATTTAGATATATCTGTGGACCTTTATTTAATATGGAAGCCAAAAGCTTGACACTGGCTGTGATGCTCAGAGAATAACAAGTCATTCTGAGCATTAAAATACTTTGTTGAGAACTAAAAGTAAGTCCAAGTTTTAAGACAAAGCTCTAAGAGTTAGTACAAGTTTTCAGAAATCTAAGAATATTTTTTTTTATCTAGAATAGTATGTTGAATAGCCTCAGTTTACCTGACTTTAGGATGATCTGATATTCTAGTTACTCCATAAAGCATGTCTTCTGATGCTTTGACTTCTCTATCTGTGTTTATTTTCAATTTTTTCCTTATAATTTAGACTTTTATTTTTGAGAAGTCCTTCTTTGCTTCTACAATGCTACTAAACCTTCAGTTGCTTGAGACTATAGGGTATATGTCCTATTCATATCAACATACCCACACAAATTGACATCTCTGTGCAGTTTGAAGACATGGTTTAAACACTTGGAAGAATTTCAAAATGGTAGAAATAGAGCATTTCAATTCTGACCCATCTGAGCCATATCCCTCTTGCAAAGAGAACTGCTTTAATTTTGTATTTGATGGTTTCATCTGTCTAGAACCTATACTTGTAGAAGACATTGAATAGTTTTTTCTTCATGCCATGAGCCAGTTTGCTCCAGATCATTGACTAAGATGCTTCCTAGCATATGTTTTCTGACCCTATTCTTGTTATGTGCTAGCTTTTAAATGGATTTCTTCCCAATCATTCAATCCAGTTTCATTGAGAATATATATATATATATATATATATATACATGTTTAGTTGTTCTTCCTAAACATTTACTTTCTTCTAAGTTGCCTTTGACATTCACAAACTTCTATTTTCCACATAAGATTTTCAAATAAGTTTATTAAGTACTTGAATAAAACTCCAGCATGTGTTATAATGATAAGTGTGTTGGACATGAAAGTTAACTATGGGAGAACCAGTGTGTGCATGATGCTTGTTTGTACACCAAGAACTTTGGACTATCTGCTGGTACTTTCCCTAGAGTCCGTGCATGTTCTCAATTAAGTCAGACCTCAGACATTTTATTAGTTTTGTAACTAGTGTCTTGTATTTCTTAAATAGTTTTTTTAATTGGCTATACATAGCTTGGGAAATAATATTGATTTTTAAAATCTAGTTTTATATTCTAGATTCTTGTCTCAGTTCTGAGAACTTGGCTGTTCTTTATTGCCATTGTTTGTTTAAGCTTTGAGGAACAATCTTACTGTGTAGTCCATACTGGCTTCAAACTGATGTGTGTGTGTTTTGTGACCATGGAGACCAGAGAGGGCATCAGATGCCCTGGAACTGAGTTATAGTTGTTTGTGAGCAAAGAAGACTCACGAGTAAAGGGGCTGCTTAAGGGGTGGGAGAAAAACTTCCATTTCTGATTAAATATTAGATGTCTGTTGCTAAGCCAAGTTTACCCAATATGAGATAAGTATATTAGTTAATGATTTATTTTGGAATTTTGTGTCTATGTGAGTTATGGGTTTTTTGGTTTTTTATTCAGGCTTGTTGGAGGGGATGTGGAGCCCTGGGAACACTCTTTCACTGCTGGTGGGTGTGTATACTTGTACAGCCACTTTGGGCAACATTATGGTGGTTCCTTAGAAAACTGGGAATCTATCTCCCAATGATCCAGCAATACCACTATTGGACATACACTCAAAGGATGTACATTCTTACCCCAAGGACATTAGCTCAACTATGTTCATAGCAGCATTATTTGTAATAGCCAGAACTTGGAAACAACCTAGATGCCCCTCAACTGAAAAATAAATTAACAAATTGTGGTACATTTACACAATGGGATACTACTCAGTAGAAAAAAAATAGTATCCTAAGATTTGCAGGTAAATAGATGGATTTAGAGAGTATCATTCTGAGTGATGTAACACAAGTCCAGAAAGATAGACATGGTATGTGCTCACTCATATAAGTGGATATTAGACATAAAGCACATAACATTCAGACTGCAAACCGCAGGCCTTGAGCAGCTTGATAACATGAGGAACTTAAAAGAGACAGCCAGGGATCTCCCTGGGAAGGGGAAATGGAGAAGGTCTCCTGAGTAAATTGGGATCATAATGGGGAATGAGCAAGGGGAAGCAGGAACAAATTATGAGAGATGGAGGTGGTTGAATGAGAGGAGCAAAAGAGAGGGAGAACAAAGAAATGGATATGTTGATAGAGGGAGCCACTGCAGAGTTAGAAAGAAACCTGGTGCTAAGGAAACCTCCAAGAACCCACAAGATGTCCCAGGCTAGCACTCTAAGCAATAGTAGAGAGGGTGCCTAGACAGGACTTCACCTATAATCAAGTAAATAGATAGTCTCCATCTGACTCTGTCTTTATTTCTCTATCTCCCTGTCTCTCTCCTTCTCTGTTTCTCTCCTTTCTCTCACTCCTACCATGCACGTGCAGCACATGTGTGTGTGTGTATGTGTGTGTGTGTGTGTGTGTGTGTGTGTGTGTGTGTGTGTTCATGTATGTATGTGGAGACCAGAAGGGCACTGGATTCCCTGGAGCTAGAGTTGCAGGCAGCTGTGAACTACCTAGGATGGTAGCTGGGAACTGAACTCCTATATACTGGAAAAGCTGTAGGCAATTTTAGATTCAGTCATCTCTCCATCCCCATTAGTTAGATTTTTATGTAAATTTTTTCCTCCTATATTTTTGTTTACTTTATTCTTGAGGTTTAAATGCCTTTTATATATAAGTAAAATATTTTTACATATATAATTATATTTATTGATCACTAGAAGAAAATATAAACAGGACTGTTTAAGAGAGAATTATTAAAGTAGATCATAACACTATGAAAAGCCAATAGCATTTTTATGTCAAAACAAATTGATTATGAGATACAGAGATAGGGCTGCAGAGATGGCACAGTGGTTAAAATATCACTCTTCCACAAGACCCAAGGTTGAGTCCCAGCACCCACATTAGGAAGCTCACAATGACTTATAACTCTAGTTTCAGCAGAAACCAATGCCTTGGGCCTCTGTAGATACTGTACTCACATACACATATCCCCCCGTCCCCCACATGCACATATTTATACGTAATTAAAAATAATAAAATACAAATTTAAAATAAAAGATATAAAAAACAGATTTTAGGAGACAAGATCTTACTTTGTATCTCAGACTATCTTCAAATTCAGTGTGTAGTTCAGGCTTGCCTTAAATTTATAATTCTACTTCAACCTCCTGAGTACTGGGATTCCAATTTGCCTCATCATAGGCAAATAGTTCCTATATATATATATCATCACATTCTTTTAAAACTTATCCTTTAATCTTTATATGCATATTTTCTCCAGAAATTTCTTTTAAAATGATATGTCCTGAAGTCCATATGCTTTGGAATATTTTTTTAAACCTCATATTTAAAGGATAGCTCCCCTGAATACACAGTTTAAGAATGTGGGGCTATTTTCCTTAAAAATTCCACTTCTTCAGTCCACATTTCTGGCAAGTTATATGACATAAATTTTAATATTTTTCCAATGTAGGTTATTTTTTTCTCTTCTTGGAAACATTTTTGAATGATGTTTTTATCTGATAGTCTTAGATTTTACTGTGACATACTTAGGCACACAAAAAGCCTTGTCCTTGTGAGGTTTTATCATGGTCCAATAACTCTGAAAAAGTTTCTTATGATTACATATGTCCTCCATCCCATTTCTCTATATTTGGGTCTTTAGTTACCAATTTATTAATATATTTGCTTCTGGTAAAATTTTTCATCTCAGTTTTGTCCTCTTTGAGAATTCAACCAAAAGGCACGTTTTAAAACTACTTTGAAAAGCAAAGTGGAGATTATATTTCAGAGAGGGAGGAAAGGAAGAAGGTGGAGGAGTTGAGGAAAGCTGGCTTAAAGATGTGATTAGAAGCCTGTAGGATTCTGTGTTGTGAACTTTTACATTTTAATGAATGTTTATAGAATTTGGTGGCATGTTCACTGGAGTAAGGTAAGGTGTTTCTTTCTCCCTCCTGCATCAAGGTAGACCAGTTCTCTCTTTTAGGAAATTATTCTAGGAGAGGTAGTGGTGGAGCATAAGATAGAGAGTGTAAATGATATTCTAATGGACCTTCTGGGAATACATATCCTTCATTATCAGGCATATGTGGCGGGTGGTGAGTATCCTGGCACCAGAGTTTCTGATCTAGTAGGAAGAACCTAACTGCAGTTTTAAGGAAGTTAGCTGAAATGGGAACTGAAATTGCCATGAGACAGTTTCTGTTGAATCCTGAAGGCCTAACTCCCAGCCTGCATCATGTTCCCTTATATCTCCATGCCAACTAGCTTTTCCTATGTGTTTTGTCTTTTTGTTTTTCAGGATGAGCTCACACATGCCAGGCAAGTGTGCTACCTCTGAACTCCATCCTTAACCTCAACTTAGTCTTTTTCCTTATTGCTTTGTTGAGGATAATTTCAATTTGAGTATTCAAATGTCTAACCCTAAAGCATTATAGATCCTTTCATTTGTTCCATCAGTTAGAATTCTTTTTCCCACCAATATTTAAATTTTTCAAAAGGTATGGTATAGAATACTGGACCTCCCTAGAATTTCTATACATATGTGCATTAGACTTCATTCATATTCAGCCCACACTGTCCTCTCTTATTTCCCAGTCACTGACCATTTTTTACCTTCCAAATACCTTCATGTTATATTCCAATTTTAGATTCTCATATGAAAACAAATCATGTGCCATTTACTTTCCAAATCTGGATTTTTTCAATGAATATGATCTCCAGTTCCATCTTTCTTCCTGAAAATGTTATAACTATATTTTTCTTCATGACTAAATCATGATATATATTTTTTTAATCAATTAATAGACATCTGGATTGATTCCATCTATTGGCTATGCACTTTTTATTCTTCCTACTACCTTTTGGTTTTTTATAATTTCTTGTTTTTATTTCATGATACTAGCATTTTACTTTTGAATATTTTGTTTTCCTTGCCATTCAGGAATAATCATCTCTTCTTTGGATAGTTGCCTTTTATTTTGGAGTAGATGAATGCTTTGGGTGCACATATTCATCAGCAAATTCCTGTTTCCAAGAATATGTCATCTTCATACTCAGGCACCATGCTTCAGGGAAGGGCTGAGGGTCGAGTCCTGGTGTATTTCTTTCACCTTGCAAATTAAAAGAGAGTGATGATGTTGTGCTTCCTGGAGTGTTTTGACATTATCAACTCATTATCGTAGTTCATTTTCCCTCCACAATACCAAGCAAATCCTCTGTGCCTGGATTAATGGCCCATCACTCCTGAAATGATTTTGTAATTTACTGTAGTTGGTGGTGGAGGAAGTGTGGGAGTGCATGCTAACAGTCCAGCATCACCTGTTTCTCTTCTTGCACAGACAGGCATTGAGCCTGTCCTGATAGTACCTTGACAGGTGGCTAGAGCTGCCTTTTCAGTGATTATCCAGGGACAAGAGGAGGGCTTAAAATGCCCTTGAAAACCAGCTTCTGACAGCTGTTGTTTGCAGCTCTGTGCTCCCTAGCTGTGGCACCAGCCTCTCCACATACACAATCGTGGATGCTCATTTCTTCTCCCCAGAGATTTCCCCTTTTGTTTGTTTAAAGTTTCCCGAGAGCCATGCTTCCTTTGGACATCTAGTTTTTCTGGGGTTGATTATACTGACAGCAGGAACTGGCCTACTTTGCTGTCCCATCTGTAATGTCTATCATGTAGTTGATGGTTGTTATGCAGTGGTTTTGATCTCCTGTCTCCTCTGTTTTCTTTCTGTGAACATTTTTATTATGGTAAAATATACATCATATAAAACTTACCATTTTTCTCCATTTAATTGTATAATTTGGTAGCATTAAAGCACATTTCTTGGTCTGGGAAATCTTTCTATTAATTTGTATCATATATGTCTTGAAGAAGTCTCGTAAACTTAATGCCATTACTGTAATGCTATTTTAATCATGATAACCATGTGTTTGCTGTCTGATTTATGCTAAGATATTATAATCATTTTTAACTTATGTGCCATCTATCAACATACCTTTGAATGAAGAGGAGATTATAACCCTGGATTACCTTATCTTCTCCTGTTCTGTTTGTTTTCCTTGGAATGTCTTCTTCATAATGATAACTGTCCATGTTTGTTCATCATATGTTCCAGTGGAGAGTTGAGATAATTTTAAAAATAAAATTTGTGAGTTATCAAATTATCATTGTATATTGTGTATGTGTATGTGTGTGTATGTGTGTGTGTGTGGGAGAGAGAGAGACAGAGACAGAGAGAGACAGAGAGACAGAGAGAGTCTCTGACTTTGGTACTCACCAATCTTGTTAAACTCATTACACAGTGATCTCCCAGGATCCTCCTTTCTCTGCTCTTCCACCACTGAGGTTACAGGCACACACTGTCAGACCCAGTTCGTGCACTAGTCCTGGGACCAGAGCTCACTTCTTCATGCTGATACAGCAGTTACCTTACTTACTAAGCCATCTTTCTAGTTCTCAAATGGTTTTCTAAAATGTAAGACATGAAGGAAAATTAATAGCACAATAGTTATACAGTCATAAATAAGTCAACAATTATATTAAGTACAAGTAGATTAAATATCACAAATAAAATGCTAGATTTTCAAACTAGACATGAAAAATACTTCTGTTTTGTTTACAGATACACATTTTCAATACTAGGGCAGAAAAATTGAAAAGATTCATTCCAACACTAACAGCGAAGACTACAGGTTAGAAAGATTTGGAGGCTAAAGAGAGTTAAGAGTGTGTATTATTCTTCCAGAGGACTTGGATTCAGTTCTCTGCTGCTGGCAGCACACAACTGCCTGTAACTTTAGCTCTAGAGGATCTCATTTCTTCTTCTGGTGTCTAAGAGCATCTGCATTCATGATGCACATACCCCTACATTGATACATATGCATTCACAAAATTAAAAATAAATCATTAAAAGGAGATTTTAAGCCTGACTAGCATAGATGTTTTCATAAGCAAAAGAATATTGACATTCTGTATTTTTCTGAATTTCAGTGCTTACCAAGGAGAGCTATAATATACAGGAAAGCAGCCCCTTTTCCTCTGTCTACCAATCTTAGGTAAATAAAACTCTCATTTGCTTTAACCAAACTTTTGGGGGCATACATACTCACTTGTACTAGTTTTTGCTTTCAAAGAAACATTGTTAGAGGAAACCATTAAAAAAAAAAAACCTGCTGGAGAGTCTTTTTTTTTTTTTTTTTAGATATTGTTTTATTTTGTATTTGTCAAGAAAAACAGTAAATTGAATTTAAAATGCTGATAAGTTAACAATAACTATAAAGAAAATAAAAATCACAAGCATGACTTATCAAGGGTGATAATGCAAATAATTTGCTACACATAAAATTACTTTGTGTTCAGCTTTTCCTCTGGATTTTTTTTTCCTATCCCTGTATATTCCTATTCAAGGTCCCTTCCCCCTCCCGCCACATCAGGTCATTTTTTCTTTCTCCACAACTCCCTATCCCCTCCCTTATTGCCATGATAGCAAAGAAATATTGGCTAAAGATGAAATTCAGCCACTATGCTTTGATAGACCAGAAGACCACCCACTTTAACACTGGAAGCTAATGCAGATTGCAGTGGGCAAAGCGCTTCTCCTTGACCTAGGGGCATGGCCTCTTGACCAGCTTAGGTATGAGATTTACCTATGCCTTTCAAAGCTGTAGCCTTGAAGATCAGGGCTCACATCCCCAGTGGCCTCTCCTTTCCCACTGCCTAAAAAAGACTCATCCCATCCAAATAGGTAGATTACTCCAGCTTTCCAGACATTAATTGTCGTAAGTTGCTATTGAACCCCTTTAATAAATATTAACCTATAAGTCAATTACCTATAATCCAGCTACAGTAGATCTTAGTGGCTTCTTTTAACTTTGTATTTTGGTCTCAGGCAATTTCAGAATTCTGTGGGAGAAAAAGTAAATTAAGAACGAATACTTTCATTAGACAGAAGGAAGACACCTAAGCCAAAGGCCAAACCCTGAAGATTGACCATGGGCAAGCCTACGGAACATACAATCTGGCCAGGAATGAAATGTGACTCAAATCCTTTCTTAAGACCAGTCTTGAAAGTGTACAAAGGTCCTTTCAGTGTATACTGTGCTTCCTTTACCTCTTTAGCTCCCCTGAACTCTTAAAACAGACCTTAGTGGTGAGTGGAGCTTGCAGGGCTAAGAATTACAGGTGAGCAGCCAGAGCATTGTCGGCTCCCTCTTGCCACATAGCTGACAGAGTCAGTTCTCAATGTGGTTCCTTCTGCAGCTCACAGATTCCCTTATATCTGTGTGTGAGAGATAAGTGATTCCCTTATCACTAAGCACACAAGCATGGTGTTATCAAAGGCTTACTGCCTCATTTCGGCATATTATTTATAATAATGGACAGCAGATAAACTAGTGCTTAGAGGGTAGAACTACTCCTTGATGATATTTGCTTGGGTGACGGCCAGCAGTGACTCGGTCCCAGGCCCATAGGAGGATGTGGGACAGAAGGCAATGGAGGGAAGGAGGGGGGTGATGCTGTAGGGAAGGAGTGATGGAACGGCACCATTTTAGGAGTTTCTTTCCTGCCAGTCTTACTTATCCACCCAATTATAAAATCAACTGCTTAATATTTCCAATAGAAAAACAGCCCATGGTTTGTGTTCTGACTCAGGTGGGACTCACTTTGTCTAACACATAAAATCATTGACATTAAATTAGGTGTATTAAAGCCATAAGAAAGGAAAGGAAAAGGAAACCTGGTCTCTCCCGCTCTCCCATTTTTTTTTTAAACTGGGTTCTAGCTGGTTTCATCTTATCAGTTCTGCTGAGCAAGAAGCCCCAAACAATCTTCCTGAAGTTCATCTCTCAGCAGGCCAAGCTCCACTTCTGCTACCTCATCAATGTCAGGAATCCTGAGGTGTCCAGCCTGCCAAACTGGAACATTATAAATAAAAGGCGGGCGGGAGGGAGAGAGAGCCATATAACTGTAGAAAGCACACAGTGTTTCCTGTGTATGTGCCCATATAATCTTTCTCTTGCCCTTCTTACTCACTCCAAATAAAAGGAGACATACTGTCCTCTAATCAGAATGGAGTTGGAGGCAAAAATTATAGTGTGGAGGAGAACAAAAGACATGAAAAAATGAGAAAGAAACACACTCTTGGATGTTACAAATAATTACTCCAAAGATAGTCTAAGGGCCCAGGATTAAGTCCTTTCCTCTTTCTTGGTCTGTTGAGATTGATTATTATCTCAGTGTGATGGAAGCAAGAGGATGTTTTGAAGAGTGAGGTTTTATGAGAGATGGGATGGACATCAGGAAGACATCAAGGAAGAATGGAGGTTTCTGACTTTAGCAGAAGGATTTTGAGTTGTGGAGTCATTGAAAACTGAGAGTACAAAGGCTGTGTTTCAGAGCATCTAGGTAGACCTCACCATGTACTGTTCCAAAACTACACCAAACATGAAGGATGACCCATGATCAATATATGAAGGGAATGTCTGTGGCTGCACTGTCCAGGTGACTCCTGGCTAGACAGACAGACAGACAGACAGACAGACAGACAGGAAATGCCTCATTGAAACAGCCACAGCTTGGCACTCATGCAGATCTTAGGATATATCATGTGTTCTCTTAAGATTCTAAGCACTTAGTGTCTGTGCCACTGGTGTTATATTTAGGAAGTGGTCGCCTGTGCCGATTCATAGAAGTGTATTTCCCACTTTCTTTTCTATCAAGTTCAAAGTGGCTGGGTTTAAGTTGAGGTCTTTGATCCACTTGGATTTGAGTTTTGTGCAGGGTGACAGGCTCGAATTTATTTGCATTTTTCTGCACACTTCCATCCAGCTATGCCAACACCATTTGTTAAACATACTATCTTTTTTCCATTGAATGTTTTGGGCCTCTTTGTCAAAGATCAGGTGTTCATAGGTTTTTGGGTTAATGTCTGGATCCTCAATTCTACTCCATTGGTCCACAAGTCTGTTTTTATGCCAGTACCAGGCTGTTTTTATTACTGTAGCTCTATAGTATAGCTTGAAGTCAGGGATGGTGATACCTCCTGAGGTTCTTTTGTTGAGTAAAATTGTTTTGGCAATCCTGGCTTTCCTCTTATTCCAAAAGAAATTGAGTATTGTTCTTTCAAGGTCCAAAAAATATTGTATTGGGATTTTGATGGGCAGTGCATTGAATCTGTAGATTGCCTTTGGTAGAATTGCCATTTTTACTATGTTGATCCTACCGATCCAGGAACATGGGAGAGCTTTCCATTTTCTGATATCCTCTTCAATTTCTTTCTTCAGTGATTTAAAATTTTTGTCAAACTGTCAATAGGACAAAACGCCAGCCTACAGAATGGGAAAAGATTTTCACCAACCCTACAAGTGATAGAGGACTGATCTCTAAGATATATAAAGAGCTCAAGAATTTAGATCCCAAAACCTTGAATAACTCTATCAAAAAATGGGGTTCAGATCTAAAAAGGGAATTCTCAGCAGAGGAACTACGAATGGCTGAAAGGC
>PVIH01023638.1:0-24406 GCA_004025045.1 Sigmodon hispidus | reverse complement strand
GGTATATACCCTAAAGAGGCACATTCACACTCCAAAGGTATTAGCTCAACTATGTTCATAGCAGCATTATTTGTAATAGCAAGAACCTGGAAACAACCTAGATGTCCCTCAACTGAAGAATGGATTAACAAACTGTGGTACATCTACACAATGGAATACTACTCAGCAGTAAGGAAAAATGATATTCTAAAATTCACAGCCAAATGGATGGATTTGGAGAATATCCTCCTGAGCGAAGTCTCACAAACTCAGAGAGATAAGCAAGGGATGTACTCACTCACTAGTGGTCTCTAAACAAACAAACAAGAAAAAAATCCCCACTGTCTCTTAACAATGCCTCACTGTCTCATCACAGCGACCCACTGTCACCTCACACAGCTCCACTGCCCAATAGGGTTTCCCACTGTCCCATCATAATACCCCACTGACCCATTATAATGTTTCTCTGTCACTTCATACTGACCCACTGTCCCATCACTATAGCCATTTTCCCTTTACAATGCTCTATTGTACCATCACAGTGCCTCACTCTCACATCATAATACACAGCTTGTCATCATGGTGCTTCACTGTCCCATCATACATAGTACCCTACTGTTACATCACATGGGCACACTGTCATATCACAATGCATCACTGTCCCAACACTGCCTCTCTGTCAAATTATAAAGCCCACTCTCTCACCCCAGGGAAACAATGTCCCATGAAAGTGTCTCACTGTTACATCACATTGCCTCACTGTCACAACACAATATCCCACAGTCATATCCCAATACCTCATTGTCACATCATAATTCTTCACTGTCCCATCAGAGCACCCCACTGCCCCATTACAGTGCCCCTCTGTCCAATCACAGTGACTCAAGTCTGATCACAATGCCCCACTCTACCAACACAATGTCCTACTTTACCTTCCCAGTTCCACACTGTCCTATCACAAAGACCCACTGTTACATCACAGTGACCCAGGTCTCATATATCACATTCCCTCAATGTCCATCAGAAGCACTCACTGCCCCATTGCAATCGCCATCTGTCCATTCTGATTGACCCACTGTCTTATCATAAAGCCCCACTTTGATATTACATTGCCCCACTGTCCCAACACAGTGTCCCACAGTCCCATCACATTGCCTCACTATGCTAATACAATGTCCCACTGTCCTATCACACTGCATTACTATCCCATCTCTGTTCCTCATGTACAATCATTAAGCCTACTGTCTCATCACAGTGTCCCACTGTCTTATCATAGGACCTCACTGTGACATCACAATGCTTCACTCTTATATCACACTGTCTCACTGTCCTACCACAGTGCTCCACAGTTTTTCACAATGCCCAAATGTTGCTATATGTTAAATATTTAATAAATCCTGGGGTTTCAGAGAGACCACCCAGTCAAAACCTAGGCAGACAGCTCAGGAAATCCTTGATCTTTGAATACAAGGATAAACAGCTGAGTCAATCACACACACCTTGAATACAAGGATAATCAGCTGAGTCAATCACACACCTTTAATCCCAGCACTTGGAAAGCTGGTAATGGTAACCAGCATCCTTTATCCCATAACTCCAGAGACAGAACTTCTTCTGTTTCTGTGAGTTCAAGGCTACACACCTTGAATCCTAATATAGATGAGATCAGGTATATAAGAGGTGGTGGAAACCAGGCAGACACAGAAGCAACTGGCAAAAGCAAATGGCAGAAGTGAACAGAAGCGAGGCTGAGGAAGTTGTAAGATAGCTGGGTGAGAATCGACTGTGGTGCTTCCTTTCTCTGATATTTATGCCTTTCTCCAAAACTTGGCTTTGAGTCTCATTCATGCTACTACATTTGGCACTCAACTTTGGGGCATGAATTCCACCCTCAAAAAGAAGCCACTTACTGACCACAACAACACATGACTGGAGGAGTAATTATCAGCTTGTTAGGCTTTTGAGTTAGCCTCCAGGTTTAAGCAGGCCCAGCCCCAAGTGTTTCTGTTTCACTTTTGTCTGGGTAAGTTTTTCCAGACTCTTTATCCTGGTGGGTTGCATGTTTCTTCTCTTTCTGAACCCTGTTTGGGCTGTTATCACACTAGGTGTGCCCTACTTCACAACCATTTGAACCGACTCTGACAACTAAATTGGTGAGTACAACAGATTTTTTTTTTAAAGAGGGGAATTTGTTTAAGGAAACAGAGGGTGCTTGGTCTTTCTGTGATCTTTCTCTAGATGATTTGATATTAGAACCAGTAAAGAGAATGAAAAAGCAGATAGGATTACTATCATCCTGTTTATTATGAATATTTTTTGTTTGACTTCTGTTTTATCATTAAAGGAGTCAATTAATGAGAGTGCAAAAAAAGAAGTCTTTAAAAAGTCTATTAAAAAGCAGCTCAAAGATATTCAAACACAAACAGAGGAGTATAAAGAAGAGACTTTAGCAATATCATCTAAAACTACAGAAAAACAGCCCAAGTTTATCAGACAGCCAACACTAATATACCCAGTAACCATTAAAAGATCAAAAGAGGACAGAGATATTAGAGAAGTTAATTGGGTTCCGGTGCATGTACTAGAACTACAAAGGGTTAAAGATGCAATTGTGACATATGGGATGCATTCACCACTTGTAAAACAAAAAATGTTGAATTCCTGGTTTTCTTGCAACCAGATCACCCATAAGGACTGGTGTAGATGTGGTTGCTGCTGTTTTTCAACCAGGGCTACTTTTACAGTGGAAAACATGGAGGAAGGAGGAGGCTAAAATAATAGAACAAAGAAGCAGAGCCAGGGGCATAGAAGTCTCTCAAGAGCAACTTCTTGCAGAAGGAAAATATTTTGATATTGAAAGGCAATCCCTATGCAATTCACACACCCTTGATTTATGCTGCATGGCACACTAAATGCTTGGGATCAGATAGAAGATGTAGGAAATAAAATCAAACCATTCACAAAAATAATACAAAGCCCAAAGGAAACTTTTACAGACTTTTTGCAGAGATTATCTGCAGCAGTAAATAAAATAGTACCATATTTAGAAGCAAGATGAATAATAATCAAATCTCTGGCATTTGAGAACACTAATACACACTGCAAAAAAGTTATAAGATCATTGAAACAAGGTTGGCACTCTTTGAGGAATGGATTTATGAAACAAATAACATATATTCTTATAAGGGTATGACCATTGGATAGGAGAGGTCGTTTCTAGGGGTAAATAAAAAGGCAAAATGTTAAATGCTATCATTGTGGAAGGCAAGGTCATATACAAAGAAATTGCAATCAATGTGTTCCCAAAGAGTGTCTTTGTAAGGAATAATCACAAGAGAACACCCCTCCCTCCTGGTGTATGCAGGTGGTGTGGAAAAGCTAGACACTGTACTAATGAATGTAGGTCTACAAGGTAACCTTCTGCCTCTGGGAAACACCCGAAGTTTTATCCCAAGAAAAACAGTGCAAAATGGCTTGAGTGCCAAAAGGCGGAGAGGAATATTAAAGCCTTATGTGGCTAACATTGCTATAAATTTGTGGGGATGAGATTTATTACAACAATGTAACACACAGATTAACATTCCTTCAAACACAGAAAAAAATTATAAACTAACACATATTTCTGGGAGAAATATTAGAAGGAATTATGAGAAACAGTCACAAACTATCCAACTGAAAAGAAACAAGGCACAATAGCTGTTGATCTTTCAAAGATACTCACAGCACTACCTTTAAAATGGCTAACAGATAAGACTATATGGATTAATCAATGGCCATTAACAAAGAGAAATTGCAGTGCTTAGAGCAACTGGTGCAGGAGCAGTTATATCCTCGGCATATAGAAAAATCAACAAGCCCTTGAAACTCTCCAGTATTTGTCATTAAAAAGAAATCTGGAAAGTGGATGATGGTGACAGATTTAAGGGCAATAAACAATGTGATCCAGTCAATGGGTTCTCTAAAGTATGGAATATCTTTGCCTTCTCTTTTATGAAAAGAATGGTCCATTGTACTTATCAATTTAAAAGACTATTTTTTTTCACAATATCCTTAAAAGAACAAGACAAAGAAAAATTTGCCTTTTTATTGCCCACTTACAATGATTCTCAGCCTATAAGAAGTATCAGTTAGAGGGTCTTCCCTCAAGAAATGCTGAATAGCCCGACGCTATGTCGGCATTTTGTACAAAAGCCAATAGAAAAAATTTGCAATGAATTTCCTAAATTTATAATATATCATTATATGGATGACATCCTATTGGCAGATTCTAACACTGATATTCTAGAAAAATGTTTGAGAAAGTAAAAAAAAAAATTGCCTGCTTGAGGATTATATATAGCCCCTGAAAAAATACAAATGGGAGATTCCATCAATTATTTAGGTTATAAAATATACCTTCAAAAAATTAAACTCCAAAAGGTACAGATCAGGAGAGATAAAAACTTTAAATCATTTTCACAGATTACTAGGAGACATTGCCAATTTATGACTCACTATTGAAATAAAAATGATAAACTGGATAATTTGTTTAAAACTTTAAATGGTGACAAGAATTTAAATAGTCCAAGAAAATTGTCACCTGAAGCTGGGAGAGAATTGGCTTTGGTAGAAAAGAAATTACATGATGCACATGTGGATTGTGTGGATCCAGACTTTAATTGCATCCTAGTTATGTTGCCTTCTAAGCATTCCCCTGATGAAATTTTAATGCAAAGGAAAAATGTTATATTGGAATGGACATTTCTACAACACAAACCGAATAAAATTAAAAACATATGTAGAAAAGATTTCTGAATTGACCTTTAAAGGGAAATTATGACTTGGTCAATTAACAGGAATGACCCAGTAGAAATTGCTGTACCTTTAACTAATAGAGAAACTGACCAATTATAGGTACAAACTGAACCTTGGTAAAGAGCCTGCAGTAATTTTTTGGGAGATAGTAGCAACAAATACCCTCAAAGCAAAAGAATTAAAATTTTAAAGAAAACTAATTGGATTCTTCCTCGTGTTGTATGAGACAAATCAATTACTGGAGCCCCCATATTTTGTACCGATGCAAATAAATCAGGAAAGGCAGGTTACAAATCATAAAAATAAGTAAAGTGGCTCAAAATCCTTATAATTCTGTTCAAAAGTCAGAATAATATGCTATTATAATGGTATAACTGGATTTTACTCAAACTCTCAACATAGTTACTGACTCTCCATATGCAAAAGAGTTGTTTTACACATTGAAACTGCTGATTTTATTAATGATGAGTCACAATTAACTTCATTATTTATTCGGTTACAAGAAATAATTGGAATAGGGATCATCTGTCTATGTAAACCATTAGACCCTATACAGGTTTACCAGGTCTTTTAACGCAAGGTAATGATGAAATTGATGAATTATTAATAGAAAATGTGCTAGAGGCCTCAGGGTTTCATAAAAAACATTGCATCATAGTAAAGGATTTAAAAAAATTTCTCCATCTCTTGACAACAAGCCAAAGAAATTGTAAAAATATGTCCCACATGTTCCTTTTACATCAAAACTCCATTGTCAGCAGGGAGTAACCCTAAAGTTATACATAGAAATAAGATATGGCAGGTTGATGTATTTAATGTTACAGAATTTGAAAAATTAAGGTATGTACTACATACAATAGATATGTTTTCAGGATTTCAATTGGCAACTGCTTTGAGTTCAGAAAAGGCTGATTGTGTGATCACACATATGCAGAAGTTATGGCCATTATGGGAATACCTGTAGAGATTAAGACAGACAATACTCCAGCATATGTCTCTAGTAAAATAAATATTTTTTTGCTTATTATAATATAAAGCATATTACAGGAATACCACATAATCCTAAAGAGCAAGCAGTCATAGAGAGATCAAGTCAAACTCTAAAGGAGATGCTGTGTAAACAAAAGGAGTAACAAAGACCCCTAGTAATAGACTACACAGTGCTTTATTAACTTTGAATTTTCTCAGTGCTAATGAGAAAGAAACAACAGTTGTTGAAAGGCATTGGACTATAGAAAAAAAAAATAGGTGAGCTAAATCAGACCATCTATTTCAAAGATGTACTGATCTCAGAATGGAAGCTGGGCAATGTGCTGCATCGGGGAAGAGGTTTTGCTTTTATTTCACAGGTGAAGAAAGATATGGGTACTATCAAAATTAATAATGACTTGATTTGAACTAGAGAAGCTTCATAAAAATAAGAATTCATGGCTCATCTCCCCATACTACAATTCTTACAAGTTGTAAGAGAAAACGAAGCATTGGGGCAGGTTTTTGTTTTTGACTTTACAGAAAACTGGAAATACCCATCTTTAAGAAGTTAAAAGACCTAGCATATCTAGACATGTAGAACAAAAGGGAATCTATCCAGAAAAATTCAGAAGCAAAAGAATATCACATCTATTTGTACCAATATACTCTATGAAGTAAAATCTTTCTTCTTAACATCTATTGTTTATTACAATATAAGTTGAAGTCCCAGTTAAATTATAAATGAAATCTGGCCTTGGAGTTGAAGTATGGCTCTCTCCTCCTCTACACCCAAGCATACTTGTTAAATGAATATGCAAAATCTCTGTATCATGTCAGAAGATCCACCTGATATGGGACAAAATAATGGCTAAAAAGAAGAGACAGGTCTATTGTCACTAATCTTATTCTGACTAAAGATTTATGCATTTAGCTTTCTGTATATTTTTTTTAGGTTTTAGTCTCTTATCAGTTTTCTGCAGTGATCTCTGGCAATGCATACTTGTGAACTAGAAGTATCCAAAAAGCAGATGGGGCCCCACAACAAGGATATTACATGGTCTATGACAAAGGCACCAGGCAGAAAAACACCAATCAATGATCAGATGTAGACTACAAACTGCTCAGGACTTTTTCAAGGTGGCTGGCTGAAATGAACCAGCATCACAGGCTACTCTAGCCAGGACCAGAGACAAGCCATGCACTTTCCTGCTATGTAGAGACTGGTTAACAAATGATACAGCTACACATTTTAGGACTTGACAATAAATAATACTTTTCAGGATCCCCTAAAGATGCCATAGCCCCCGCCCCAGACAGCAGAAAGTAAATTTAAGAACATGATGCTCACATTCTCAAGAGGTGGGGTGTGATTTTTGGTCTTTTAATGGGTTATGAATGATTGTTTTTGTTTCGATTAATTGGTTAAAAATTTTTATTGGTTTTGGTTAGAAAAAAGCCTAAAAAAAGAGATTAGACTTTGGGTTCTTGTTTAAAAATAAGAAAAAAGGGACATACATATAATAGGATACAAGGGTAGATTATTGAATCTACTTTAAAAAAATTACTAGCTGTAAATATTTTACATTGGATTTGATTTTTTATATATTATATACAAATTGAGTATAGTGATAGAAGGTTGAGATTAATTTTGTCAAGGTACATATATTTCTGTTTGTTCAAGTTATTATACAATGTAATACCAATTGCTAGTCCAAGAAAATTATTAGTACCAACTAAGTACCAACTAAATAGGCTATAAAGAAATACAAGTTAGTAGTTAGACAATACAATCAAACTTAAAGTCATATTAGATATGGTTTCAAGATTAGATATATTTTAGATGGATAGGTCTTCTTCAAGCATTTCAAAGAACAATAGAATATAGCATTTAATAAATATCAAAAACATTTTTTTTGACAATGGGACATCTGATCCTGGCAGCATCGATCTACTTCAGAGAAGATTATGGACATCAAGGAAACTCCTCCATATGAGTTGACCTTCTTTGTGACAAAAGTTAGCAACTGGGCAAGAAAGTACTCTTGCCTTGACTGCTGACAATATGATATTCAAAACAGACAAGCACAAGAAATACACAAACGAATTGCTGAACCTTGCCAAGAAAAGGTAGAAAGGACTTTGTGAATATCCTGCTGCCCAGAGAAGTCTGTCAGACATGCTAGGCCTGTAGGCTGAAGATGGACACTTCGACAACATAGAAAAACTATGGGTGACTGTCCAGGCAGCCAGCTATTTCATTTCTTACATTTTTGGACATTGCTATTTACTTAATATTAAGTCTTCTTAGGTCTCTGAGGAATTTTGAGATGAGATAGTTAATAGTTATAGTTTTCTCATGACAGCTTTAGAAAAGAAATTCACTTAGAAGTTACAGTGTTTAACATTAGGAGACATTGAAATATAGATTTTAGGTAGTAATATCTGTTAGATACTAAGTGGATTAGATACAATCCTTTGGACTCACCAAAATAGGATAAATAATAGAATATTTCCTTCAAATTTGTTAATTGTTAATGAACTGGTTATTTCTTAAATATTTATTGTTTGTAGATTAATGTAACAATTGTTCTTATGGTGTATGTTTTTTCCTATGTTAGTTATAACTTTCTTTTTTATTTTTGACACAAAATGGGACATGTAGATATATGCTAAATATTTAATAAATCCAGAGATCACCCAGTAAAATCCTAGGCAGACAGCTCAGAAAATCCTTGACCCTTGAATACAAGGATAAATAGCTGAGTCCATCACAGATACCGTGAATACAAGAATAAACAGCTGACCAATTAGATACACCTGTAATCCCAGCACAAGGAAAGCTGGGATTGGTAACCACCATTTTTTAGCCCAAAACTCCAGAGACAGAACTTCTACTGTTTCTGTGAGTTCAAGGCTACATGCCTTTAATCCTAATCTGGATGGGATAGGGTTATGTAAGAGCTGGTAGAAACCAGGTAGACACAGAAGTGACAGACAGGAGTGAGGCTGAGGAAGTTGCAAGAGATCTGAGTAAGAATTGACTGTGGTGCTTTCTTTCTCTGATATTTCAGCCGTTCCTTGATATTTGGCTCTGAGTCTCATTCATGCTGCTACATCCATATCTCATCACAGTGATTTACTGCTCCATCATAGTGCTAAGTATTACATCACACTGCCTCTGACCCATGGTATCATCATAATGTCCCACTGATTCATCATAATGTCCCACTGTCACATCATAATGCCCCACTGTTACATCATAATGCCACTATGTTACATCATGATTTTCCACTGTCACATCATAATGTCCAACTGTTCCATCATAATGCCCCACTGTTACATCATAATGTCCCACTGTCACATCATAATGTCCCAGTTTTACATCATAATGCCCCACTGTTACATTATTATGTTGCACTGTTACATCATAATGCCCCACTCTCCCATCATAATGTCCCAACCTCACATCATATTGCCCCACTGTCACTTCTTAATGCTCCACTCTTACATCAAAATACTCCATTGTCACATCATAATGCCCCACTGTCACATCATAGTGAACCATGGTCACATCATAATACTCCACTGTTACATCGTAATGTCCCACTGTCACATCATAATGCCCCACTGTCACATCATAATATCCCACTGTTACATCATAATGCCCTACTGTTACATCAAAGTGTCCCACTGTCACATCATAATGGACCATTGTTACATCATAATGTCCAACTGTTACGTCATAATGTCCCTTTGTCACATCATGATGTCCCACGGTTACAACATAATGGCCACTGTCAAATCATAATGCCCCACTATCACATCATAATGTCCCACTGTCACATCTTAATGCCACACTCTTTCATCATAATGTCCCATTGTTACATCATAATGACCGACTGTCACTTCATGATGTCCCACTGTTACATTGTAATGGCCACTGTCAAATCATAATGCCCCATTGTCACATCATAATGCCCCACTGTCACATCATAATGCCCCACTGTTACTTCATAATCTCCCACTGTCACATCATGATGTCCCACTGTTACATCATAATGTCCCACTCTCACATCATAATGCCAATCTGTCACATCATAATGCCCCACTGTCACATCTTAATGCCACTCTCTTATATCATAATGCCCCACTGTCTCATTATAATGTCCCAATGTAACATCACAATGCCCCACTGTTATATTATATTGTCCCACTGTCACATACCAATGCCCCATTGTTACATCATAATGTCCTTTGTCACATCATAATGCCCCACTGTGATATCATAAAGCCCCACTGTTACATCATAATGAACCCCTTCCACATCATAATGACACACTGTCACATCACAATGCCCCACTGTCACATCATAATGTTCCACTGTTACATCACAATGCCCCACTGTCACATCATAATGCACCACTGTTATATCATAATGTACCACTGTCACATCATAATACCCCACTACTACATCATAATGTCCTACTGTGACATCATAATGCCCCATTGTCACATCATATTGCCCCACTGTTACATCATAATGTCCCTCTGTCACATCATAATGCACCACTGTTACATCATAATGTCCACTGTCACATCATAATGCCCCACTCTCACATTATAATGCTCACTGTCACATCATTGTACCCCAGTGTCACATCATAATGACCCACAGTCACATCATAATGTCCCACTTTCACATCATAATGCCCCACTCTCACATCATAATGTCCCACTTTTACATCTTAATGTCCCACTGTTACATCATAATGCCCCTCTGTCACATAATAAAGTCCCACTGTCACACCATAATACCCCAATATTACATCATAATGTCCCACTGTAACATCATACTGCCCTACTGTTACATCATAATGTCCCACTGTCATATGATAGTCTCGCAGTGTAAACACATGATGAAACACTGTCACATCATAATGCGCCTCTGTCACATCATAATGCCCAACTGTTGCATAATAATGTCCCACTGTAACATCATAATGTCCCCCTGTTACCTCATAATTTCCTACTGTCATATCATAATGCCCCACTGTCACATCATAATGCCACACTGTTACAGTATAATGCCACACTGTCACATTATAATGTCCCACTGTTACAACATAATGCTCCACTGTTACATCATAATGTCCCACTGTCACATCATAATGCACCACTGTTACATCATAATGTCACACTGTTACATCAAAATGTCCCAGTGTCACATAATAATGCTCACTGTCACATCATTGTGCCCCAGTGTCACATCATAATGCCCCACTGTCAGATCATAATGCCCCACTCTCACATCATAATGTCTCTCTTTTACATCTTAATGTCCCACTGTTACATCATAATGCCACTCTGTCACATAATAAAGTCCCAATGTCACACAATAATACCCCAATATTACATCATAATGTCCCACTGTTACATCATCATGTCCCACTGTAACATCATAATGCCCTAATGTTACATCATAATATCCCACTGTCATATGATAGTGCCCTAGTGTAAACACATAATGAAACACTGTCACGTCATAATGCGCCTCTGTCACATCATAATGCCCAACTGTTACATAATAATGCCCGACTGTAACATCATAATGTCCCCTTGTTACATCATAATGTCCCACTGTCACATCATTATGCCCCACTGTCACAACATAATGCCACACTGTTACATTATAATATCCCACTGTCACATCTTAATGCTCCACTCATAAATCAAAATGCTCCATTGTCACATCATAATGCCCCACTCTCACATCATAGTGAACCATGGTCACATCATAATACTCCACTGTTACATCGCAATGTCGCACTGTCACATCATAATGCCCCTCTGTCACATAATAAAGTCCCACTGTCACACCATAATACCCCTATATTACATCATAATGTCCCACTGTTACATCATTATGTCCCACTGTAACATCATAATGCCCTACTGTTACATCATTATGTCCCACTGTCACATCATAATGCCCCACTGTTACTTCATAATGTCCCACTGTTACATAACAATGTCCCACAGTCACATCATAATGCCCCTCTGTCACATCATAATGCCAAACAGTCACATCTTAATGCCACACTCTTATATAATAATGTCCCACTGTCACATTATATTGTCCCAATGTAACATCACAATGCCCCACTGTTATATTATATTGTCCCTCTGTCACATCATAATGCCGCACGATTACATAAAAATTTCCTTTGTCACATCATAATGCCCCACTGTCATATCATAATGCCCCACTGTTACATCTAATGAACCCCTGCCACATCATAATGACACACTCTTACATCATAATGCCCCACTGTCACATCATAGTGACCAATGGTCACATCATAATGCCCCTCTGTTACATAATAATGACCCACTGAAAAATCATACTGCCCCACTTTTACATAATAATATCCCACTGTCACATCATGATGCCCCACTCTCACATCATAATGCCCCACTGCTACATCATAATGTTGTAATGTCACATCATATTGTCCCACTGTTACATCATCATGCTCCACTGTTACATCATAATGTCCCAGTGTAACATCATAATGCCCCACTGTCACATCTTAATGCCCCTCTCTTACATCATAACGCCCCCTTGTAACATCATAATGCCCCATTGTCACATCATAGTGACCCATGGTAATATCATAATGCCCCAATGTTACATCATAATGTCCCACTGTCACATCATAATGGCACACTGTCACATCCTAATGCCCCACTGTTACATCATAATGTTCCACTGTCTCATCATAATGACCCACTGTTACATCATAATGTTAAACTGTTACATTATAATGACCCACTCTCACATCATAATGCCCCACTGTGACATCTTAATGCCACACTCTTACGTCATAATGTCCCATTGTTACATCATAATGTCCCCACTGTCACATCATAATGCCCCACTGTTACATCATAATGTAAACCTGTCACATAATACTGTACATCATAATGCCCAACTGTCACATCATAGTGAAACATGGTCACATTATAATGACACACTGTTACATCATAATGTTCCACTATTGACATAATAATGTTCACATAATACTGAACATCATTATGCCCCATTGTCACATACTTATGCCCCACTGTTACATAATAATAACCCAGTGTAACATCATAATGCCCCACTGTTACATCATAATGTCCCACTGTTACAACATAATGCCTACTGTTACATCATAATGTCCCACTGTCACATCATAATGCCCCACTGTTACATCAGAATGCCCCATTTTTACATAATAATGCCCCAATGTTTCATCATAATGCCCCACTGTCACATCATAATGCCCCACTGTTACATCATAATGTCCCACTGTCAAATCATACTGTCCCACTTTTACATCATACAGTCCCACTGTTAAATCATAATGTCACAATGTCACATCATAATGTCCCTCTGTCACATCTTAATGCCACACTCTTATATAATAATGCCCCACTGTCACATTATAATGTCCCAATGTAACATCACAATGCCCACTGTAATATTATATTGTCCCTCTGTCACATCATAATGCCCCACTGTTACATCATAATGTTCCACTGTTACATCAAAATGTCCCAGTGTCACATCACAATGCACTACTGTTACATCATAATGTCCCAGTGTAACATCATAATGCCCCACTGTCACATCTTAATGCCCCTCTCTTACATCATAATGCCCCATTGTCAATCATAATGCCCCACTGTCACATCATAATGACCCACGGTCACATCATAATGCCCCACTGTCACATCTTAATGCTCCACTCTTACATCAAATGCTCAATTATCACATCATAATGACCCACTGTCACATCATAGTGAACCATTGTGACATCATAATACCCCTCTGATACATCATAATGTCCCATTGTCACATCATAATGTCCCACTGTCACATCATTATGCCCCACTGTCACATCATAATGCCACACTGTTACATTATAATATCCCACTGATACATCATCACGTCCCACTGTTACATCATAATGGCCACTGTCAAATCATAATGCCACATGCTTACATCCTAATGTCCTATTGTTACATCGTAATGTCCCACTGTCACATCATAATGCCCCATTGTCACATCATAATACCCCACTGTCACATCATAGTGACACATGGTAACATCATAATGCCCCAATGTTACATCATAACGTCCCACTGTCACATCATAATGCCACACTTTCACATCATAATGCCCCACTGTTACATCATAATGTTCCACTGTCTCATCTTAATGACCCACTGTTACATCATAATGTGAAACTGTTATATCATAATGACCCACTCTCACATCTTATGCCCCACTGTGACATCTTAATGCCACACTCTTACATCATAATGTCCCATTGTTACATCATAATGTCCCCACTGTGACATCATAATGCCCCACTGTCACATCATAATGCCCCACTCTCACTTCATAATGTCCCACTTTTACATCATAATGTCCCACTGTCACATCATAATGCCCCTCTGTCACATAATAAAGTCCCACTGTCACACCATAATACCCAATATTACATCATAATGTCCCACTGTTACATCATCATGTCCCACTGTAACATCATAATGCCCTAATGTTACATCATAATGTCCCACTGTCACATCATAATGCACCATTGTTACATCATAATGTCCAACTGTTATATCATAATGTCCCACTCTCACATCATAATGCCCCACTGTTACATCATAATGCGTTATTGAAACATCATAATCTCATACTGTTACATCATAATGTACACCTGTCACATAATACTGTACATCATAATGCCCCACTGTCACATCATAGTGACACATGGTCACATCATAATGACACACTGTTACATCATAATGTACCACTATGGACATAAAAATGTTCACAAATACTGTACATCATAATGCCCCATTGTCACATAATTATGCCCCACTGTTACATAATAATAACCCAGTGTAACATCATAATGCCCCACTGTTACATCATAATGTCCCACTGTTACAACATAATGCCTGCTGTTACATCATAATGTCCCACTGTCACATCATAATGCCCCACTGTTACATCAGAATGCCCCATTGTTACATAATAATGCCCCAATGTTTCATCATAATGCCCCACTGTCACATCATAATTCCCCACTGTTACATCATAATGTCCCACTGTCACATCATAATGCCCCACTGTTACATCATAATGTCACAATGTCACTTCATAATGTCCCACTTCAACATTTTAATGCCACACTCTTATATAATAATGCCCCACTGTCACATTATAATGTCCCAATGTAACATCACAATGCCCACTGTTAAATTATATTGTCCCACGCTCTCATCATAATGCCCCATTGTTACATCATAATGTCCTGTGTCACATCATAATGCCCACTGTCATATCATAATGCCCCACTGATACATCATAATGAAGCCTTTCCACATCATAATGACACACTGTCACATCACAATGCCTCACTTTAACATCATAGTGACCAATAGTCACATCATAATGCCCCACTGTTACATCATAATGTTCCACTGTTACATCAAAATGTCCCAGTGTCACATCACAATGCACTACTGTTACATCATAATGTCCCAGATTAACATCATAATGCCCCACTGTCACATCTTAATGCCCCTCTCTTACATCATAATGCCCCATTGTCACATCATAATGCCCCAGTGTCACTTCATAATGTCATACTGTTACATCCTAATGCCCCACTGTTACGTCATAATGACCCACTGTCACATCATAGTGAACCATGGTGACATCATAATACCCCACTGTTACATCATAATGTCCCACTGTCACATCATTATGCCCCACTGTCACATCATAATGCCACACTGTTTCATTATAATATCCCACTGTCACATCATCATGTCCCACTGTTACATCATAATGGACACTGTCAAATCTTAATGCCACTTGCTTACATCCTAATGTCCCATTTATACATTGTAATGTCCCACTGTCACATCATAATGCCCCACTGTCACATCATAATGCCCCATTGTCACATCATAATGCCCCACTGTCACATCATAGTGACCCATGGTAAAATCATAATGCCCCAATGTTACATCATAATGTCCCACTGTCTCATCATAATGCCACACTATCACATCATAATGCCCCACTTTTACATCATAATGTCCCACTGTCTCATCATAATGACCCACTGTTACATCATAATGTTAAACTGTTTCATCATAATGTGCCATTGTAACATCATAATGCTATACTGTTATATCACGATGTACCAGTGCGACATCATCATGCCACAATGTTATATCATAATGTCCCACTTTCACATCATAATGCCCCATTGTCACATCATATTGCCCCATTGTTAAATCATAAAGTACCACTGTCACATCATAATGTCCCACTGTTACATCATAGTTTCCCACTGTCACATCATTATGTCCCACTTTTAAATAATAATGTGCCACTGTAATATCATAATGCCCCACTGCTACATCATAATGTCCCACTGTTACATCATAGTTTCCCACTGTCACATCATTATGTCCCACTTTTAAATAATAATGCCCCACTGTAATATCATAATGCCCCACTGTTACATCATAATGTTCCACTGTTACATTATAATGCCCCACTGTTACACCAAAATGTCCCACTGTTACATCATCATGCCCTAGTGTTACATCAAAGTGTCCCACTGTCACATCATAATGCACCAATTTTACATTATAATGTACAACTGTTACACCATAATGTACCACTGTCACATCATAATGCCCCACTGTTACATCATAATGTCCCTCTGCCACATCATAATGTCCCACTCTCACATCATGATGTCCCATGTTACATTGTAATGGTCACTGTCAAATCATAATGCCCCACAGTCACATCCTAATGCCCTACTGTCACATCATAATGCTCCACTGCTACTTCATAATTTCCAACTGTCACTTCATCATGTCCCACTCTCACATCATGATGTCCCACTGTTACATCATAATGTCAACTGTCACATCTTATTGCCACACTCTTATATAATAATGCCCCACTGTCACATTATAATGTCCCAATGTAACATCACAATGCCCACTGTTATATTATATTGTCCCACTGTCACATCATAATGCCCCATTGTTACATCATAATGTTCTGTGTCACATCATAATGCCCCACTGTCATATCATAATGTCCCCTGTTACATCATAATGAAGCCTTTACATATCATAATGACACACTGTCACATCACAATGCCCCACTGTCACATCATAGTGACCAATTGTCACATCATAATGCCCCACTGTTACATCATAATGTTCCACTGTTACATCATAATGCTCCACTGTCACATCATAATGCACTACTGTTACATCATAATGTACCACTGTCACATCATAATGTTGTAATGTCACATCATATTGTCCCACTGTTACATCATAATGCTCCACTGTTGCATCATAATGTCCCAGTGTAACATCATAATGCCCCACTGTCACATCTTAATGCCCGTCTCTTACATCATAATGCCCCATTGTCACATCATTATGCCCCACTGTCACATCATAATATCCCACTGTCACATCCTAATGCCCCACTGTTACATCATAATGTCCCTCTGTCATATCATAATGCCACACTGTCACATCATAATGCCACACTGTTACATTATAATGTCATACTGTCACATCATAAAGTCACAATGTTACATATTAATGCCCTTCTGTTACATCTTAATGTCCCACTGTCACTCATCATGCCCCTCTGGAACATCATAATTCCCCATTGTCACATAGTAATGCCCCACTATTTCATCATAATTCGCCACTGTCACATCGTAATGTCCAACTGTCACATCATTATGCCCCTCTGTCATATCAAAATGGCACACTGTCACATCATAATACCCCATTGATACATCTTCATGCCCCATTGCCACAAAATAATGCCCCAGTGTCACATCATAATGTCACACTGTCACATAACAAAGTCCCACTGTCACACCATAATACCCCAATATTACATCATAATGTCCCACTGTCACATCATAATATCCCACTGTTACATCATCATGTCCCACTGTTACATCATAATGGCCACTGTCAAATCATAATGCCACACGCTTACATTCTAATGTCCTATTGTTACATCGTAATGTCCCACTGTTACATCATAATGTCCCACTGTCACATCATAATGCCCCATTGTCACATCATAATGCCCCACTGTCACATCATAGTGACCCATGGTCACATCATAATGCCCCAATGTTACATCATAATGTCCCACTGTCACATCATAATGCCACACTGTCACATCATAGTGCCCCACTGTTACATCATAATGTTCCACTGTCTCACATAATGACCCACTGTTACAGCATAATGTTAAACTGTTATATCATAATGACCCACTCTCACATCATAATGCCACACTATGACATCTTAATGCCACACTCTTACATCATAATGTCCCATTGTTACATCATAATGTCCCCACTGTCACATCATAATGCCCCACTGTCACATCATAATGCCCCACTGTCACATCATAATGCCCCACTCTCACTTCATAATGTCCCACTTTTACATCATAATGTCCCACTGTAACATCATAATGCCCCTCTGTCACATAATAAAGTCCCACTGTCACACCATAATACCCAATATTACATCATAATGTCCCACTGTTACATCATCATGTCCCACTGTAACATCATAATGCCCTAATGTTACATCATAATGTCCCACTGTCACATCATAAAGCACCATTGTTACATCATAATGTCCAACTGTTACATCATAATGTCCCACTCTCACATCATAATGCCCCACTGTTACATCATAATGCGTTATTGAAACATCATAATGCCATACTGTTACATCATAATGTACACCTGTCACATAATACTGTACATCATAATGCCCAACTGTCACATCATAGTGACACATGGTCACATCATAATGACACACTATTACATCATAATGTACCACTATGGACATAAAAATGTTCACATAATACTGTACATCATAATGCCCCATTGTCACATAATTATGCCCCACTGTTACATAATAATAACCCAGTGTAACATCATAATGCCCCAGTGTTACATCATAATGTCCCACTGTTACAACATAATGCCCGCTGTTACATCATAATGTCCCACTGTCACATTATAATGCCCCACTGTTACATCATACAGCCCACTGTTAAATCATAATGTCACATCATAATGTCCCTCTGTCACATCTTAATGCCACACTCTTATATAATAATGCCCCACTGTCACATTGTAATGTCCCAATGTAACATCACAATGCCCACTGTAATATTATACTGTCCCTCTGTCACATCATAATGCCCCATTGTTACATCATAATGTCCTGTGTCACATCATAATGCCCCACTGTCATATCATAATGCCCCACTGTTATATCATAATGAAGCCTTTCCACATCATAATGACTCATTGTCACATCACAATGCCCCACTTTCACATCATAGTGACCAATAGTCACATCATAATGCCCCACTGTTACATCATAATGTTCTACTGTTAATCAAAATGTCCCAGTGTCACATCACAATGCACTACTTTTACATCATAATGTCCCAGTGTAACATCATATTGCCCCACTGTCACATCTTAATGCCCCTCTCTTACATCATAATGGCCCATTGTCACATCATAATGCCCCACCGTCACATCATAATGTCCCAATGTCACATCCTAATGTTCCACTGTTACATCATAATGAACCACTGTCACATCATAATGCCCCACTGTCACACCTTAATGTTCCACTCTTATATCAAAATGCTCAATTATCACATCATAATGACCCACTGTCACATCATAGTGAACCATGGTGACATCATAATATCCCACTGTTACATCATCATGTCACACTGTCACATCATAATATCCCACTGCCACATCATCATGTCCCACTGTTACATCATAATGGCCACTGTCAAATCATAATGCCACACGCTTACATCCTAATGTCCTATTGTTACATCGTAATGTCCCAGTGTTACATCATAATTCCCCACTGTCACATCATAATGCCCCACTGTCACATCTTAGTGACCCATGGTCACATCATAATGCCCCAATGTTACATCATAATGTCCCACTGTCACATCATAATGCCACACTGTCACATCATAATGCCCCACTGTTACATCATAATGTTCCACTGTCTCATCATAATGACCCACTGTTACAACATAATGTTAAACTGTTATATCAAAATGACCAACTCTCACATCATAATGACACACTATGACATCTTAATGCCACACTCTTTCATCATAATGTCCCATTGTTACATCATAATGTCCCCACTGTCACATCATAAAGCCCCACTGTCACATCATAATGCCCCACTCTCACTTCATAATGTCCCACTTTTACATCATAATGTCCCACTGTCACATCATAATGCCCCTCTGTCACATAATAAAGTCCCACTGTCACACCATAATACCCAATATTACATCATAATGTCCCACTGTTACATTATCATGTCCCACTGTAACATCATAATGCCCTAATGTTACATCATAATGTCCCACTGTCACATCATAAAGAACCATTGTTACATCATGATGTCCAACTGTTACATCATAATGTCCCACTCTCACATCATAATGCCAAACTGTTACATCATAATGCGTTATTGAAACATCATAATGCCATACTGTTACATCATAATGTACACCTGTCACATAATACTGTACATCACAATGCCCAACTGTCACATCATAGTGACACATGGTCACATCATAATGACACACTATTACATCATAATGTACCACTATGGACATAAAAATGTTCACATAATACTGTACATCATAATGCCCCATTGTCAGATAATTATGCCCCACTGTTACATAATAATAACCCAGTGTAACATCATAATGCCCCACTGTTACATCATAATGTCCCATTGTTACAACATAATGCCCGCTGTTACATCATAATGTCCCACTGTCACATTATAATGCCCCACTGTTACATCAGAATGTCCCACTGTCTCATCATAATGCCCCACTGTTACATCATACAGTCCCACTGTTAAATCATAATGTCACAATGTCACATCATAATGTCCCTCTGTCACATCTTAATGCCACACTCTTATATAATAATGCCCCACTGTCACATTGTAATGTCCCAATGTAACATCACAATGCCCACTCTAATATTATACTGTCCCACTGTCACATCATAATGCCCCATTGTTACATCATAATGTCCTGTGTCACATCATAATGCACCACTGTCATATCATAATGCTCCACTGTTATATCATAATGAAGCCTTTCCACATCATAATGACACACTGTCACATCCCAATGCCCCACTTTCACATCATAGTGACCAATAGTCACATCATAATGCCCCACTGTTACATCACAATGTTCCACTGTTACATCAAAATGCCCCAGTGTCATATCACAATGCACTACTGTCACATCATAATGTCCCAGTGTAACATTATAATGCCCCACTGTCACATCTAAATGCCCCTCTCTTACATTATAATGCCCCATTGTCACATCATAATGCCCCACTGTCACATCATAATGTCCCACTGTCACATCCTAATGCCCCACTGTTACATCATAATGACCCACTGTCACATCATAATGCCCCACTGTCACATCTTAATGCTCCACTCTTACATCAAAATGCTCAATTATCACATCATAATGACCCACTGTCACATCATAGTGAACCATGGTGACATCATAATACCCCACTGTTACATCATAATGTCCCACTGTCACATCATAATATCCCACTGTCATATCATCATGTCCCAAAGTTACATCATAATGGCCACTGTCAAATCATAATGCCACACGCTTACATCCAAATGTCCTATTGTTATATCGTAATGTCCCACTGTTATATCATAATGCCCCACTGTCACATCATAATGCCCCATTGTCACATCATAATGCCCCACTGTCACATCATAGTGACCCATGGTCACATCATAATGCCCCAATGTTACATCATAATGTCCCACTGTCACATCATAATGCCACACTGTCACATCATAATGCCCCACTGTTACATCATAATGTTCCACTTTCTCATCATAATGAACCACTGTTACAGCATAATGTTAAACTGTTATATCATAATGACCCACTCTCACATCATAATGCTAAACTATGACATCTTAATGCCACACTCTTACATCATAATGTCCCATTGTTACATCATAATGTCCCCACTGTCACATCATAAAGCCCCACTGTCACATCATAATGCCCCACTCTCACTTCAAAATGTCCCACTTTTACATCATAATGTCCCACTGTCACATCATAATGCCCCTCTGTCACATAATAAAGTCCCACTGTCACACCATAATACCCAATACTACATCATAATGTCCCACTGTTACATCATCATGTCCCACTGTAACATCATAATGCCCTAATGTTACATCATAATGTCCCACTGTCACATCATAATGCACCATTGTTACATCATGATGTCCAACTGTTACATCATAATGTCCCACTCTCACATCATAATGCCCCACTGTTACAACATAATACGTTATTGAAACATTATAATGCCATACTGTTACATCATAATGTACACCTGTCACATAATACTGTACATCATAATGCCCAACTGTCACATCATAGTGACACATGGTCACATCATAATGACACACTGTTACATCATAATGTACTACTATGGACATAAAAATGTTCACATAATACTGTACATCATAATGCCCCATTGTCACATAATTATGCCCCACTGTTACATAATAATAACCCAGTGTAACATCATAATGCCCCACTGTTACATCATAATGTCCCACTGTTACAACATAATGCCCGCTGTTACATCATAATGTCCCACTGTCACATTATAATGCCCCACTGTTTCATCAGAATGCCACATTATTACATAATAATGCCCCAATGTTTCATCATAATGCCCCACTGTCACATCATCATGCCCCACTGGAACATCATAATGTCCCACTGTCACATCATAATGCCCCACTGTTACATCATACTGTCCCACTGTTACATCATAATGTCACAATGTCACATCATAATGTCCCAGTGTCACATCTTAATGCCACACTCTTATATAATAATGCCCCACTGTCACATTATAATGTCCCAATGTAACATCACAATGCCCACTGTTATATTATATTGTCCCACTGTCACATCATAATGCCCCATCTTTACATCATAATGTCCTGTGTCACACCATAATGCCCCACTGTCATATCATAATGCCCCACTGTTACATTATAATGAAGCCTTTCCACATCATAATGACACACTGTCACATCACAATGCCTCACTTTAACATCATAGTGACCAATAGTCACATCATAATGCCCCACTGTTACATCATAATGTTCCACTGTTACATCAAAATGCCCCAGTGTCACATCACAATGCACTACTGTTACATCATAATGCCCCAATGTAACATCATAATGCCCCACTGTCACATCTTAATGCCCCTCTCTTACATCATAATGCCCCATTGTCACATGATAATGCCCCACTGTCACATCATAATGTCCCACTGTCACATCCTAATTCCCCACTGTTACATCATAATAACCCACTGTCACAACATAGTGCCCCACTGTTACATCATAATGTCCCAGAGTAACATAATAATGCCCACTGTCACATCATTGTGCCCCACTGTCACTTCACAATGCCTCACTGTCACATCTTAATCCCACACTCTTACCTCATAATGCCCCACTGTCACATCATAATGACCCACTGTCACACCACCATGCCCCACTGTTATATTATAATGTCCCACTGTCACATCATAATGCCCCACTGTTACATAATAATGTCCCACTGTCATATGATAATGCCCTAGTGTAACCTCATAATGCCACACTGTCACATCATAATGCCCCACTATTACATAATAATGTCCCACTGTAACATTGTAATGTCCCCGTGTTACATCATAATGTCCCAGTGTCATATCATAAGGCCCCACTGTCACATCATAATGCCACACTGTTACATTATTATACCACACTGTCACATCATAATGTCCCACTATTACAACATAATGCCCCACTGTTACATCACAATGTCCCACTCTCATCATAATGCCCCACTGTTACACCTTAATGCCTAATTGCCACATAATAATGCCCCAGTGTCACATCATAATGTCCCACTGTCACATAATAAAGCCCCACTGTCACACCATAATACCCCAATATTACATAATGTCCCACTCTGAGATCGTTATGCCCAACTGTCAAATCATATTGCTTCATTGTTATATAATAATGTCCCACTGTCAAACAATAATGCACGACTGTTCCATCATAATGTCCCACTGTCACATCATAATGCCCCACTGTCACAACATAATGCCCCATTGTTACATCATAATGTCCCACTGTCACCTCATAATATCCCACTGTTACATCATTGTGTCCCATTGTCACATTATAATGACCCATTGTTACATCATAATGCCCCACTGTTACATCATAATGACCCACTGTCACATTATAATGTCCCACTCTTACATCATAATTTTCCAGTGTTACATCACATTATCCCACTGTCACATCATAATGCCCCACTGTCTCATCATAATTTCAAACTGTC
>PVIH01023637.1:0-24409 GCA_004025045.1 Sigmodon hispidus | reverse complement strand
ATAGCAGCATTATTTGTAATAGCAAGAACCTGGAAACAGCCTAGATGTCCCTCAACTGAAGAATGGATTAACAAACTGTGGTACATCTACACAATGGAATACTACGCAGCAATAAGAAAAAATGATATCCTAAAATTCACAGGCAAATGGATGGATTTGGAGAATATCCTCCTGAGCGAAGTCTCACAAACTCAGAGAGTTAAGCAGGGGATGTACTCACTCACTAGTGGTCTCTAAACAAACAAACAAGAAAAAAAGTCAAACATGGCCAAGCGGCAAACCACAACCACGGAACAGCTTGGGATCAGAAACACTCTGGACTGACCCTTTGGATCCCACTCCACCTAGAGGAACACCTGACTCACTCTTGAGGGAGGGGGGAAAGAACTGGATTTGGCCAGAAGTGGAGACTGATCTAAGCATTACTGGGGCAGTGTGACCATGGGACTGTCTGCTCCCTGCCCAGGGAGGGGATGGGGAGTTGCAGAGGAAAAAAATGACCAGATGTGTTGGGAGGGGGAAGAGACCTTGAATAAGGATATACATGGATGAAAAAAAAAATTCAGAGGGAAAGATGAACACAAAGAAAATATAGGTGTAGCAATCTTATTTGTATTTCTTCCCTTGATAAGCCATGCCTATCATTCTTATCCTCTGTATAGTTATTGTTAACTCTTCCACATTTTAAATTCTTTTTACTCTGTTTTTTTTTGATAAATAGAAAATAAAGAAGGAAGAAAAAAAAGAAAATTAACAAGAAATATTTAAATAGCTGGTAGAACATGTTGCCACAATTTCTGAAGCAAATATAAATGCTCACTTACCATTAAAAAAAAAAAAAGATATAGTTCATGATTAGGAAGGCTGTGGCCATGGAACTAACTCTGATCTAAAGAAAGAGGCTGGCTATTGATGGCTTCAGATTCTCCAGGGTCTTGATGTTAAACATTATTCCAAGTTGATGTATTAAGCTTTAAAGGAAGAAGAAAAGAAATTGGCCCAGTGTCTCCGGCAAGATATTCCCCACAAGGAGAGGGATAGTGTTCAATTCTCACAGTTGCAGAAGGACTAAAGCTTACCTTGGAATTACAAGCAGTTTATCATTTTGAATTTCTTTTTCTTTCATGCTATATGCACCTATGCATTCAATGTGCATTAAAGAAATCATGCTACTTACAAAAAAGATGTGGATCAGAGACAGTGAAATATATCCCTTAATGTTCTGCATCCACATGCTAATGGCATAGCGTCCCACTCAGAACAATTACCCTACTCTTGATTGCAGATGGACAGGCATTTACAAATGATAAATGAGTGTTCCCGGCAGAACATCTGCCAAGAATATGCAACAATTAGAGTGGTTGGCAAAGTCTTCTATGGACTTTCTGCCAAGAGTGGCTTGATCAGCCCTGTTAAAGCTGAAAAGAAATGACAGAAAACGTATGAGTAAAAAGATTATAATGTAGGATGAATGTCCTGGCAAACCAGAGGTACCCAGGAAGAGGGAAGGGCAAGGAAAGACTTCATTAATAAGAAGGGAGAAATTCACATAAACTACTGTACTTACTCAGAGTCCATTTGTCTTAGTGAGTACTGATTAAAGTTGTCTGATTCCCCCTGGCAGAGCTGTCATCACTAGGAAAGCATCTTGTCTAAGTTGTAAAAAATGCATATGTATGTGAGGGGTGCAAAACATGGCTATGTATGAAGGGATTTTTGTTTTTTTGGAAAGTCTGTGAGAGAGTTCTTATTGCAGACAGGCAGAGCATGAACTCATGTTCTTCATGCTTTCTCTGATTTGAATTTTTTCTGGGCTTGACAAGAGGGAGCTCACCTTGGTACCAGTGATTTTTCACAGTCATTAGGAAGGGATAGGTAGTAGCAGCTCACTTGTGTCACTTGGTCACAGTGACAGAGCTTCTGTCTTAGTGCTTGGGCAGGAGAAATTAGCTGAAGGCATGGATTAAAGGTAGTGAGGCTGTCACAGAATGGAAAACATGAACAATGAAGAGGCAATAGGTACAAGTCTATTGTCATTTTAACCATTTTGCCTGCTGTGAGAATCACAGAACAAATGGATTTGGGTGATGGAGTGGATGCAAGGTGTATGGTGATGCCATGCTCTGGCTGGAGACATGTAGTTGGCTTGAATTTCAATTTTAGAATTTGGTAACATTTCAATCAATAAATAAAAACCATCATTTGATTGTAATAAACTATTGAAAATGATAACAACATAAAAGTAGCAAGATAGATGTAAAGAAATAGAAAATAAGAAACTAATAAAATGTCATTACTCCATTCTCCACAATTTGAAGTGGGTTCTTTTTCAACACAGGGTTTATCTATGTAGCCTTAGCTCTCCTGAAACTCACCTGTAGACCAGGCTGGCCTCAAACTCAGAGATCTGCCTACCTCGACTTCCCAAGTGCTGGGATTAAAGGTGGGTACCACTACTGCCCAGCCACAATTTGAAATTCTGACATACACCTTCCATGTCTCTTTCTCCAATTCTCCTCCTCCTCCTTTTTGTTGTTTGAAGAAAGGCTTTTCAGTTTAGCTCATGTTGGCTAGGATTCTCCTTGTAGTGCATGCTGGTCTCAAACTTGGCGTACTCCTGCTTGCAGCCTTCTTTATGCTAGGATTATTGGCCTGTGTTATGTCGCATGCCAATATCACATGTTATTTTTTGATCCATGTTTCTTACTCTTACCATATTTATGTACTTATTGTGAGCCAATTATGTCTGAGTTGATTTGTTTTGGTTTTGTAATATTCTAAAGATATGAGTTGTTTATGCACATAATATCAGAGCATTCTGAAAAATTCCTCTTACAGAAGCATTTTTTTAACAATAGAATCCTTAACAGCCTAGATGTGATTGACTCAAGCTGAAATGGAGATGGAATTGGACAACTCAATAAACTAATTAGAAAACTCAGAGGAAAGTCTTACTAGTAGAGTATATTAAGCAAAAGACAGAATATTGGGACTTATAGATAAAGTAGAGAGGGTGGGAAATTTTTATCAAAAACTATTAAAAAGACAAAGAAACATGCAAGAATGTTGGAACACCATAAAAAGACAAAAATGTAGGCACAGAAGGAGGAGAATTTCAGCTTGATAGCATTGGCCAGACCCCCCAAAAATCATAAAAATCTTATCCAAATTAAGGAAAGGTACATTCATATAGATACAAGATGCTACAGAACACCAAACTGACAGAACTAGAAAAGAAACTCCTACAACTATCATAGTTAAACACTAAATATATAGAACAAAGAGGGGTTATTGAAAGCTTGAAGATGAAAAAAAAGCACAAGTTACATATAAAGAAAAGTACATCAAAATAACAGCTGTTTTCCAGTGGAAACCTTAAAAGCCAAAGGGTCTAGAGCAATGTTCTCCAAGCTTGAAAAGAACATAGCCACCAGAGCAGACTACTTTACCCTGCAAAACTGCTTAAAATGATTGAAGGAAAAAGAAAAACCTGCCTTGATACAAAAGGACTAAAAGAAGCCATGCTAATCAAATCAGCCTACTAGAGAATACAGTCTCTCTCTCTCTCTCTCTCTCTCTCTCTCTCTCTCTCTCTCTCTCTCTCTCTCTCCTTTCCTCTCTTGCTCCTTTCCTTTTATTTATTTATTCTTCCCTCATACAATAATACATTCTAACCATAGCCTTCCCTTCTTCCCCTTTTCCTAATCATTCCCCTCCCACAGATCCATCAGTTACTCTATTTCCCTTTAGAAAAGAGCAGGCCTCCCAGTGATATCAACTGATCAATTGAACTCAACATAACAAGATGTAATAAGTCTCGGCATACACTCTCACATTAAGGCTAAATGAGGCAATCTAGTAGAAGGAAATAGGTCCCGTAAGCAGGCAAATGAGTCAGATATGCCCCCACTCCCATTGTGAAGAGTCCAACAGAAACTACAAGCTGAAGAACCACAGCATGCATGCAGACCCATGCAGGCTCCATAGTTGCCACTTTAGTCTCGGTAAGCCCCTTGGAGCCCTGCTAAGTTGATTCTGTGGGCTCTGTTTTCCTGTGCCCTTTACCCATCTGTCTCCTACAATTCTTTCTATTTCCTCAGGATTCTCCTAGCTCTGTGTAATGTTTGGCTGAGGGTCTCTGCATCAGCTCCCCTCAGTTTCTGGAGAAAGTCTTGCTGTTGATAAATTGGGCTGGGCTCTGATCTATGGATATAGTAGGATATCATTAGGAATAATTTCATTGGCTTTTTTTTTTGTCAATCATGTTTGGTTTTATCCTATGTCTCTGAGTCATCCAGCTTCCAGATCCTGGCCATCTGATCAGGGTCCTATCTTGGACTTCCTCTTGTGGTGTAGGCCTCAGGTTAGACCTGTCATTGGTTGGGCACTCCCACAAACTCTGAGGCATCATTTCCCCAGTGCATTTTGTAGGCAGTGCAGGTTGTGGGTCATAGATTTTTGTGGCTGAATTGGTGTCCCAGTCTCACTTCTCTCTGGAAGCCTACCTTGGCTACAGAAGAGGCTGAGTTAAGTGAGGAAGATGTCTACAGTGTCACAGTCTTAGCTAGGGCACATATAAGGAAGGGCACCCACTCATTGGTGTGGGGGTAAGAACAGTACAAGATTATTTGCATATAGAATGATAGGTCAAACAAGTAAGCATAGGAATAATGGAGCCAACTATTACTTCTGAGCTTCCTGAGATGTGTAGGTTTTATTAACTTCTTTAGTCTCTCTTGCCTTCAGAAGATAATGGTCAGATGAAATAGCTGTAAAGCACTGTCTACCCTATTGTTTGTTGTTCTCTGGAGAACTGTAGGAAGACACACCCATGGGGTCAAGGCAATTGGCTCAAACCAGTTGCCCAGGCATGCAATAACATACTTCCTTATGAGCTATCCTGGGGTCTGCCCGAGGGCCTAACAATAGTCACTTCCCAGAATTCCTGATCATGAGGAATCTGCCTAGCAATAGGTGCTGTCAGGTCTTCTGATTATGTCCAATCAATGAGGGATGGCCATGTAATATCACCAGACTATGACACAGCCTGGGTGCTGGGAGGAGATTGTATAAGGCTTTTTCCATTGTTGAATAAACAAGTTAGTCCTTTGCTTTGCAACTAACTCCTGGAGTCTGTTTCCTGTTTCCCTGTCCTCACTCTGGTGCTGGACGGCACCTCCAAGAGTATATTTGATGAGAAGACTCAGGGTGGTGTTTTTTTGGTTCCTTTGACAGGTAGACATTTGGCCCCCATTTTTTTCTTTTATGCTGTCTGTTGCTGTTTCTTTTTTTTTCTTTTTTTATTATAAATAAAGTCACATTTTCTATCTGTGTATATCCTTATTCAAGGTCCCTTACTCCTCCCACCCCCTCCAGTCACTCTTTTTTCTCCACATCTCCCCATCTCCTCCCCAGCAAGGGCAAGAGGTCCTAAGGTCCCCATATGGCTTAGTTAGCATCCACTCCTGGCAGATCCAGTTTCTTCACCCCAAATTCAAGACTGGGTCAGGTGTTCCTTTAGAGGGAGTGGCATCCAAGATGTTAGTCCAAGGTATTTGAGAACCCAATCTGTTCAGTGGTTGTGGTTTGCAGCTTGGGCATGCTTTGCTTTTTGCTTTTTTGTTTAGAGTCTACTAATGAGTGAGTACATCCTTCTTATATTTCTGGATTTATGATACCTCCCTCAGGAGGATATTTTCTCCCATCCATTTGCCTGCAAATTTTAGGATATCATTTTTTTTCTTACTTCTGAGTAGTACTCCATTGTGTAGATGTACCAGAGTTTGTTAATCCATTCTTCAGTTGAGAGGCATCTAGGTTGTTTCCAGGTTCTTGCTATTACGAATACTGTTCTATGAACATAGTTGAGCTAATGCCTTTGGGGTGCATATGTGCATCTTTAGGGTATATGCCTAGTAGTGATATTGCTGGATCCTTGGGAAGATTGATTCCCAGTTTTCTGAGAACCTGCCATACTTCATTTCAGAGTGGCTGAACAAGTTTACACTTCTGCCAACAATGGAGGAGTGTTCCTCTTGCTCTGCAACCTCTCCAGCATAGGCTGTAATCTGTGTCTTTTATCTTAGCCAATCTGACAGGTGTGAGGTGGTATGTCAAAGTTGTTTTGATTTGCATTTCTCTGATAGCTAAAGATGTTGAGCACTTTTTCAAGTGCCTTTCAGCCATTTGTAATTCTTCTGCTGAGAATTCCCTTTTTAGTTCCGAACCCCAGTTTTTGATTGGGTTATTCAAGGGTTTGGGGCTCTAGATTCTTGAGTTTTTTACGTATCTTAGAGATCAGTCCTCTATCACTTGTAGGGTTGGTGAAAATCTTTTCCCATTCTGTAGACTGTCGTTTTGTCCTATTGACAGTATCCTTTTCACAGGCTCTTTTTAAATTTACTGATTGCTTGCTTGTCTTTCTTCTTTCTTCTCTGCTCTGCTCAATTCTTTCTTCTCTCGTTTATTTTCCCCTTTGTCTTTTTCTTGAGAAGAACTACCTTTTTTACTCCATTAGAAAGCAGTTACATTGTCTTTATCAGCAGCAGTTTCTTTTTTCTTCTCCCCTCCCTCCCTCTCTCCCTCCCTCCCTCTCTCCTCTTTTCTTTCTTTCTTTACATCATTCTTGTGGTGTAGGTGGTAACCTCAGAGTTACTGGAGGACTGCGATCAGGCTTTGAGCATGGAGACAAGATGGCCGGATGTGCTCCAGGGCCTGGCTTCTTCCTTCTTGATGCTTTCTGCCCCACAGCTTCCTATCCCTTCCTGCTGTTTATGTAGTAGCCCCAGTAAGCACCTCAGCACCAGGCAGTTCCTCTGGAGCCCAGAATGTGGCTAAGACAGAGCCGTGGCAAAAGCTGGAGGCAGGATGGGGATGATGGTAGCAAAGGTGGTATCTATGGTTTTGCAGGAACAGGAGCCAGTGACCCATTGCTGGAGGGGGACAGGCTGCTGCAGCGTAGAGAGAGGAGAAGCCCCCAACCAAACTGTGGCCTGGAAAGGCCAGGGCCCAGAGCACACGTGCAGCTATGGGCCAACTCCGGAGCTTCTTATCCCCCCAACTACCTCAGAGGAGCACACACACACATCAGGGGATGGACAACATGGCTTCTCAGGAGCATCACAGGAGCAGAAACCCCTAGATAAGACATTTGGCTGATAACTATGGGATGGCCACAATACAAGCCCATTCAACCACCTGAAGAGGATGGAAAAGCTGGTGGTTATGGCAGAGGCTGACAGTTTTCCTCTCCTTCTTCCTTTGCATGTAGTTAGGGTCCATGATTCAGACCTTGAGTCACCACCCTGGAGAACACTCTACCAAAGGCATAGAAGTGGCCTTTGTCGGAGGTGGCCCCTCCGAAAGCACCACATAATACTACTTTTGAGCAATGACTGGGGATGGCAGGCATATGGGGATCATCTGCCGCAGGGCACCCTCAGCACACAGCCAGTGGTGCATCTTGGCTCTGAGCAGCAGCTTGTCCTTGTCCTCGCTGTCAAGCTTGATGTCAAGCTCTCTATCAGTTTGGTGGTCTCCCCCTTTCAACTTCATGCTGGTGTTGAAAACCTTGAATATGGGGTCCAGGATGAGCTGGCAAAAAATGCAGGGCAGCTTCTTTTCATCAGGTGTGTTAGCTGACTTACTGAATTTGCCTTAGGCTGGATCAAAATACTGGTCTCCTTTTTAGCTTCAGTTCCCCAGGTTATGAATGCTCCGTAATCCTGCTTCTACTCTTAGCTTAGCATTTATGACCATTGCAGCTATGGTTTTTGTTTACCTGGGAGGAAATCCTGATTTGTTGTTCTCGGATGTTCATGTATACTATGTTCACTGGCAGAACATTTACTATGTCTCAGTAATGTTGAGATCTAGAAGAGTAGACATAACTGAGATTCAGGTAGCTTTAGTGACCATCTTTATATTGTCTACATTTGGAGGAGCAACAATGTGAGACTATACAATACCATTCTAGAAATAAAACTGAAGATATTCCCAGTTCTTGGAGTTGTAGGTGGAGCAATGTTTTCCTGTTTAAATTATTTCCATGTGATCCTTCCAGGTGGTATTGGCAAGAATGGATTTACTATTGTAGGTACCAGTGTCTTGTCACCTGGACTCCACTAGGATTAGTTATTGTGTTGGCAATACTGATCTATAGAAACTGTACAACAAATGTGTTTAAAAACAATTCTTGCCTTTACACTTTAATGCTTAGAGGACAACTAACCTGTCTTGACTTTAGGATAGCAGTCTGAATCACTTGATCTGGTATAATTTTTCTGCCTTTGATCATTTATGGAACATAGGAAAAAGGAATAGTTATCATTACAATTTTGGGCCAGACCACACTATTTTTTACATAAGTTTCTTAAGCTAAAAGAAGGCTTCATCTCTTTTCCCCCAGGGTTCTTGTTCAAATGTGCAAGTGATACAATCAAGTGATAGACTGTTACCCTATCATTATAGGCAGAAGGTATTTTTCAAATCTTTGTTTTATGTATTGAATGAGTAACTTAGAGTGTCAAACCTAAGGGAAAATATAAAGGTGGTAGAATATACTTGTTAACAGGCCATTTCAGGCTACTATTTTGTGTGTGTGTGTGTGTGTGTGTGTATGTATATATATTTTTTTGACTTAGAATTCAACAGTGTTTTTGCTATGGTTTAGCTCATACAGCTTATACTATTTTGTATCCTTTATGTCTTCAGAAAGTGTTAGAAAGGAGTTCTACCTTAAGGAGCTAGTTTAAACTTTTGTTTGTCTCAACTTAATAGATGTAATAAGTGGTTGAAGCCATTGGATTCTAGTGAAGTTGATTAGTTTCATAGTAACTATCCTGAAGCAAGACAAATGGCAAATTCGCTAGACTTTTATATTCAAAACTACATTGTTCTCAGAATCTTAAACATAAGGATGCAATTATAGTGTTTACATTTGGGTTTCAATTACACATATCACATATGAACCAGATTTAAAGTGTTCATTGTGCTCACTAGTTTAGCAGCGATAGCTCTTCCAGCACCACTTCTCATTTGTGCCAGTCTCCTGAGGGCAAATAACAGTGCCCTCAAGACCAAGCATGGCCATAAGGACTGGGGCACACCTCTACTCCTAGTAATATAGAAAGACACTATTTCCCTCCAATGGCAGCCACCAGCTTCATGCTGACCTGTGGGTGAGGGTATGCTTGTGGTTTTTTTTTTTTTTTTTTTTCACAGAATTTCACTATACCAATATAGGTAGGTCCCAGAAAAAGATGTTCATCTGGCCACGGATTACCATGCTTGCACCAAATAAAAAATAACCAAGAATGGGTAATGTATACATTTCCCTTTTGTGCTCTTATTGCCCCTCTAAAAGGTGAAGACTTGTAGACCTTTACTTTTCCTCATTTTGCTTGATGCCTTTTGAGGTGAGGAACATTAGTTTAGCATTCTGGGAGCTGCCTAAATGTTTTTAGAGTCCATGGTCAGCCAAGTTTCTGCATTGTTCATTACAGTAAACACACAAAAATTTTTTATTAAATCAGACAAAAGCAGAGGTTATGGTCTTTGACATTTTACTTGTTGAATAGCTTTGGAAAAATATAAAAAGGCTATTTGATCCCTCCTGGATTCTCACTTATGTTTTAACTGGTTGGGTGGTGGTTTTAATTTTTCTCTTTTTAAAGTGTCTTCTACAGCACATCGGCAACAATGGACAGCCACTGAGGTGACTCATTTGGTATATTTGGCTCTAAGATATCCAATTCATATCCCTCTACAGGAGGTTATGCATGCCTGGCTTTTTGAAATTCCTCTCTACCTAGGCAGCTCTCCAGGAATGGATGTTTTTCAAGGGTTGGTAGTCAGTGACAGCTTGATAGACAAGCCAACCTAAAACAGGCACAGTCCAGTTGCTAAGCCTTCTTGAGGTGGAGTCTGCAAGGTCAGGACAAAGAACTCTGACTCCCACTGAGTACCCACAAAATAAAATAAAAAGAATGGATATGTAGTAAGACAGGCTTATAGGGTTGAGGAAATTGGCTTAAACCAGTTGCCAAGGCATAAACATAACATGTTTTCTTATGAGCCAACCAGGAGTAGGAGTCTTCCTGAGGGCCTAGCAATAGGGACTGCCCAGAGTTACTGATTATGTAGAATCTGCCTAGCAACAGACACTGTCAGATCTCCTGATCATGCCTAGCCATGAAGGATGGACATGCAATATCACCAGATTGTGGCACAGCTTAGGTACTGGGAGGAGGGTATACAAGGATCTTCTTGTTACTGAATAAACAGGTTAGCTCTTTGCTTTTCAACTGACTCCTGGGGCCCGTGTCATTGACTGTGTCATCTCATCCCACTCAGGGGTAACTTTAGGATCCAACAACATTCTTCCTCCATACATAGCTGCTTAGGGGTTGTGGATTGTGCCTTGTTATCATTTGCTTTATCACTAAAATGCACTCATGAGTGAGTATACACCATGTTTGTCTTTCTGGGTCTGTGCTACCATAAAGGCATAGATTTATCATGTAACACCCCACTTACATATTATTATTATTATAAATCTTCTCATCCTTTAGCTTGGGACTAAATTCCTTCTGTTGCATTGGTACATAGGGTTTTGGCCCACGTTCAAACTTGTCCTTGAACCTGTCTAAAAGAATAAACTGACACTCAAGTGTCTGCATCAGAATACAGCTCCCTGGTGGTCTTTGGGGTACAGGTACAACATTTAGTGCATTTCCCGGGAACCCACATAACCCCCATGGACTCTGAACTGGAAGGTCTGACTGGCCAGTAAGTGTCTATGAGTGGGGTCTGTCTGTCCATGTTTAGCATTGTTTCTGTGGTGATTGTGACCAGACCCACTTAAGAGCAGATGTGCTGGAGAACCGTGGCCACAAGGAACTGGAACATTCCAGACCCCATTGATGGGGATGGAATGCTCCATATCTGTTTGAGAATGGAGAGCCTCAGATATGTATAGGAACAGAGAGACCCATATTTGTTTGAAGACAGAGAACCTCAAATCTGGATGGGGATTCAGAACCCCATATCTGTTTGAGGATGAACAGCCTCAGATCTGTATGGGGACAGAGAGACTCATATATGTTTGACAGAGAGCCTCAGATCTGGATGGGGATGAAGAGTCCCATATCTGTGACAGATGCCATGGGACAGACAATTTCTTCTCTGGACTTACTCTTAACTCATTACCAAGATGTTAATGCATGTGCTTATAATCTTCAGGTTATGATTAAAAAAATCTAAGCTTGCCACATTTTGCAGTTCCGAATGCCCAGCATTCAATGTGGACTGGCTTCCTGAGGGAACCTTGTACCTGGTCCTCATAGAGGCAGTAGAGTAAATGGCCTTCAGACTGTGAGTGGGGTACCCCAACCAAGTGCCTTACATAGTGGTCTGGAGGAACTTTGTAGAGGATCCCCCTTCCTGGATTAAACCATTCTTGTTCCAACAGGTTAAGGTTCTAGCAGCTACAGAGAGTGGCTCACTCTCTAAAACCCCCTTGGCTCCTAGACCAAAGGTCCTTTGGGGAGGTAGTATGGAGGATGAGATCTTATATCCTCAATCCAGGTTCAGCCATTCCTATGTGGGATGACTGTACATAGCTTTTTCAGGTCTTCTTCACAACATAGGAGAGGGATCAGATACAGACTGAGGCGCAAAAAGCTGGTTTGAGGCCACACAGGAAAGCCCACAGCAAACCTGGCTCTCATGGACATGGCTTTTCCTCTAATTCACCCAGTGTGTGGAATTGTAATGCAGCTGAAGGTAAGGCAAGCTTCCTGTTCTATCATCAGGCTCTACTGGCAGATCTCAAGGCAGCCACAAGATGGCCTGAGAATTTGAGTAGGGTTTATGATGTGGGGCAGGGAGCAGATAAAGGACTAGTAGCATTCGTGGAATGCCTCCAGGAAGTATATGCCTTACAATCCTGGGGCCCAGGAAAACGTTGCTGCAATGATCTTGGCTTTCATTGACCAGTCAGCTCCTGATATCAGGAGAGAATTACAGAGGCTCAAATGCCTAAAAAAAAAAAGTGTTAGAAATTTAATAAAGATGGCTGAGAAAGCATATAATGGAAGAGATAGTGCAGAGGAAAAGTAATAAAGAGTGGCATGGGAATCAGCACCTCACTAGTGTGCTACTGGCCAATATTACAAAACTGGAGGAGTGCCAGCAGCTGCTGCGATGTCTGGCAGTCAGAGAGGAGGTTGAAAAACTGAGAAATGCCTTTTTCAGTCTGTCTCTGGTCAGCAAAAGCCAGCAGGACTCCACCTTCAAATGACACAACCCAGAAATTAGGATCAGCGGCCATCTGACATGGACCAGATTACTACAAGGATTTTCAGTGAAGCTCTGCATGAGGACTTGGATGTGTATCAGACACAGAACCTAGAAATAAGTCTGTTACAGTATGTTGATGACCTGCTGATTGTGTCTGCAGACCTAGAGACTTGCTTGGCTAGGACTGAGCAGCTATTGTGGTCCCTGGGGGACCTAGAATGCTGCAAGTCAGTCAAGAAAGCCCAAGTCTGTAAGCAATATGTAACATACCTGGGGCACATTGTGAAGGAAGGACAGCAGTGACTTTTGGAAGCAAGGAAGGAAGGAGACAGAACTTAAGATTCCCACATCCACTACCACCAAACAGGTGAGAGAGTTTGGATGGCCACCTTGCCTCTGCATAATTGTCAAGTATGTTGACAAGTTGACCTTGGAACAGATTCTCATCATAACCATCTCCATGCACTTGAAGGAGTTCTCAAGCATAACCAAGGTCAAGTATGTTGACAAGTTGACCTTGGAACAGATTCTCATCATAACCATCTCCATGCACTTGAAGGAGTTCTCAAGCAACCCCCGTAAGTGGCTGAACAATGCCAGAATGACTCAATATCAAACTCTGTTGCTTAACCCTGCCAAAATAACTTTCCAGGTGCCCTCAGCTATGAATCCTGCTACTCCTATGCCCAATCTGTACCTAGAAGCACTACTGCAAGACTGCTTTCGGAACCTGGCCCAGGCTCATAGCATTAGGCTAGACTTTCAAGACATCTCATTGCCTGATGCAGTAGTTACATCATATACTGATGGTCACACTTTCATGAAGGATGGTCAAAGGTATGAGGGAGCAGCAGTTACCACTGCAGAAAAGACAATATGGGCAAAGCCAATGCCACCTGGGACATCTGCCCAATGGGCAGAGCTAAGAGCCCTAAGTAAGGCATCAGAACTGGGGCAAGGATGAAGGTTAACATCTACATTGACAGCAGTATGCTTTCTCCATGGCACAAGTTTAAGGGGCAATAAATAAAGAAAGGGGACTGCTGGCTGCAGAAAGAAAAAGTATTAAAAATAAAGATAAGATCCTGGCCCTCTTTAAAGCCCTACAGTTACCCAAGAATCTAGCAATCATCCATTGCCCAGGGTACCCGAGAGGGAATAGACCTATCCCCAGGGGCAATAGTCTGGCAGACAAAACCACCTGACACTCCAGACTGATATAATTTTTGCACATGTATTGGTATACTCCAGGGCACCTAATATACTAAAATTCTGAGTATACTAAGGAATATTTTTCCTGGATCAAGACCCTTCCCATGACCTAGGGCATTAACAGGTGATGGAAAGCTTCAGATAGTAAAATCATCTTGCCTGAGCGTCTGGGAAAGAGACTGCTTACCAAGATCTATTAATCCTCTCATATGAAAACACGGAGAACGTAGGTCTTTATTTTAAATATTGTCACCAACTCCAAAGCCTATCAGCTCACCAATGCTGTTGTCAACCCAAAAAACCCTGGGTCTTGACTCGGGGGGAAAAAACCTGGAACCTACTGGGAAATAGACTTCACTGAGATAAACCTGGCAAGTATGGTTACAGGTATCCACTAATCTTTCAGAATACTTTTTCAGGGTGGACTAAGATATTTCTCACAAATATGAAATGGCACAGGTAGTAGCAAAGAAGTTACTTGAAGACAGTCTGCCGAGGTATGTATTTCCAACCAAGATAGGGTCAGACAATGGATCAACTTTGGTGTCCCAGGTAGGTCAGAGTTTAGTCATCTTTCTGGGGCATGACTCGAAGTTTCTTGTGCATATGGACCTCAGAGTTTAGGGCAAGTAGAAAAGAAACCATACTCTAAAGGAGACTCAAATTAAATTGACTTTGGAGACTGGCACAGATGGAATGGCTCTCCTTTTCGTTGCCTTATATAGGACCAGAAACTCCTTTTATCAGATGGGGCTATCCCCATTTGAAATTACGTTTGAGACTGGGGCCTTGGTAAATCCACATGCACCTTGAAATTAGATCTATATAGAAATAAAAGATAAGAGAGTGCCATGATTAGAATTCTCAGGAACAAGTTAGAATGGGAAATGTAAAGGCATACATTTACCCTTACAAAACTTTATTTCAGGGAAAGACCATTTAGTGTCTGAAGGCAGAGCTCAGGTCTAAAAAGAATCTAGAAAAAAGTCTTAGGAGCACACCTGACAGCCAAAAGATTAAAAACTTGGTTTTGTGTCAAAAGTTTAACCAATAGTTTCTAAGAATTACTCTACCCCATACCACTTTACTCAATCCTAAAATGCTAAAATGTGTAACACCCAACGTGTGTATTTATTTTTAAAACACTCTCACCCCTGAGCTCAAGGCCAAATTTCTTCTGCTGCATTGGAACATAGGGTTTTAATCTGAGTTCAAACCTATCCTTGAACCTGTCCAAAAGAATAAAGTGACTCTCACGTGTTTGCATTGGAATCCAGCTCCCTGGTGGTCTTTGAGGGTCCCTCAAAATGCGTATAACATTACCTCACACAGAATGATTATTTTCTAGTTCTATCCATTTGTTTGCACATTTTAGGATATCATTTAAAAAAATTTACTGCAGAGTAGTACTTCATTGTATAAGAGTAGTACTCCATTGTATAAATGTATTGCATTTTAAAATCTACTTCCTTACTTTAAAATCTACTCTTAATTACTTATACAGCACCATGTGCGCCTGCATACCACTATGTCACACTATGATGGTAACAGACTGGACCTCTGAAAGTGTAAGCCACCCACAATTAATTGTTTTCCTTTATAAGACTTGCCATGGTCATGCTGTTTCCTCATAGCAATAGACGCTAACTAAGACAGAAGTTGGTATCAGAAATGGGATATTGATATGATAGGCTTGACCATGTTTTTGTTTGGAGGAATTTAGATTTTGGTGCTTTGAGTTAGAAAAGCAGTAGAATGCTCTAAGTGCTGCTTAATGGGCCCTACTAGTAGGGGAATGGAAGACAATAGTGGTGAAAATGATTGGACCTGTGGAGATCAATAGGTTTCATAAGAAGGCACCTGAAAAAGTGCTCTTCATCTTTAGCCATCAGAGAAATGCAAATCAAAATAACTTTGAGATACCACCTAACACCTGTTAGATTGGCTAAGATAAAAGGCACAGATGACAGCCTATGTTGGAGAGTTTGCAGAGCAAGGGGAACACTCCTCCATTGTTGGTGGAAGTGTAAGCTTGTTCAGCCACTTTGGAATGCAATATGGCGGTTTCTCAGAAAACTGAGAATCAATCTCTCCAAGGACCCAGCAATACCACTTCTGGGTGTATACCCTAAAGAGGCACATTCACACTCCAAAGGTATTAGCTCAACTATGTTCATAGCAGCATTATTTGTAATAGCAAGAAATGGGAAACAACCTAGATGTCCCTCAACTGAAGAATGGATTAACAAACTGTGGTACATCTACACAATGGAATACTATTCAGCAATAAGAAAAAATGATATCCTAAAATTCACAGGCAAATGGATGGATTTGGAGAATATCCTCCTGAGCGAGGAATCACAAACTCAGAAAGATGAGCAGGGGATGTACTCACTCACTAGTGGTCTCTAAACAAACAAACAAGAAAAAAAGTCAAACATGCCCAAGCGGCAAACCACAACCACAGAACAGCTTGGGATCAGAAACACCCTGGACTGACACTTTGGATCCCACTCCAACTATAGGAACACCTGGCTCACTCTTGAGGGAGGGGGGACAAAACTGGATTTGCCAGGAGTGGAGACTGATCCAAGCATTATTGGGTCAGTGGGACCATAGGACTGTCTGCTCCCTGCCCAGGGAGGGGATGGGGAGTCGTGGAGAAGAAAAAATGACCTGATGTGGCAGGAGGGGGAAGGGACCTTGAATAAGGATATACAGGGAAGGAAAAAAAAATTCAGAGGGAAAGCTGAACACAAAGTAAATATATGTGTAGCAATCTTAAAAAAAAAAAGAAAAGAATTTTAGAATGTTGCCTAGAGATCATTTCTATGACATTTTGGTGAAGAAAGTGGCTGCATTTTTGCCCTCTTTTGAAGAATCTTCCTGAGGCTACACAGAAGAGTTTTGGATTAATTTCACTGGGCAGAGGAAATATCCAAATAGTTGGCTATGTTGTGTGGTTATTAGTGGCAACTCTAATGAAGATTTATAATGAAAAAAAGGAGCAAGCTGAGCAAATAGAAATATAAAATGTAAAGATTGAGAAAAGGTACACTAAGAAGTGGAATAGAGATAAATCCCCTGGTTAGGACATAAATAGATTAAGAAATATAATAAAGAGAGTGGTGACCTCAGGGCAAGATCCCACCCAACTAGGTTTCCAACTTGTGAAAAGAAGCTAAAAAATTTAAAGCTTGGTGTGGTGGTGCACATCATTAATCCTAGCACTTGAAAGGCAAAAGTTGGTGGATCTCTGAAGATGAGGCCAGCTTGGTCTAGAGATCCATTTTCAGTACAGTCAACTTAGGCAATGGAGAACAGAAAAGTTGGTAAAGATGTATTGAACAAGAAGTCTGTGTTCCAGCCGTAGCATGTAGCAGAGCTTGATAGCTTTGGCCACGTGGTTCTGCTTTAGAGTTAATGATATAAGAAATGGATTATAGAAGTTGCCTCTGCACTTAAGGACAACCCCTCAGGTTAGACATTTGTCAGGGGTAAACCTGAATGGAGGCCTAGAGACATTATTTTGTGAAGCTGTGAAGTTGAAGCCTGAATTGCCTAGGAGAGCCAAGATGTTAGAGACGCCAGAGTCAAGATATATATAGAAGAAAGCTGTTAACAGGTAGTGAAAATAGCCCAAGAGAATGACATGTGTTACAGTTAACAGAGCTGAACAGGGCTGGAGATCTGAAGAACATTTTTGATATTATATATAGAGATGCCGAGTTTGGAATTCGCCAGCTGGTTTTTGGTTTTGCTTTGATCCAGTATTTCCTCACTATGCTCCCTTTCTTATGTTTTGGAATGGCAATGTATACCTGTGCCATTATATGTTGAAAACATGTGATCTGCTTTTTGATTTTGATTTTTATAGGGGATAGTATTTAGGCGATTACTTGAATCTCAGAAGATACTTTGAAATTTGAACTTTTAAACATTGTTGAGACTGTAATAGACTATTTACATGGGACTATGCTTTTGTACACTGTAAATATTTGTCATTGTAAATATTTATTTAATAAAACACTGATTGGTCAAGTAGCTAGACAGGAAGTAGAGGTGGGACAAACAGACAAAAAAAATTCTAGGAAGCAGAAGAGCAGGAGATGAGAAGCAGAGAAAGTGAAATGAGAGTGCTTCATACAGCAATAAGGTACCAAGCCATGTAGCTAAATATAAATAGAAATGAGTTAACTTAAAGTATAAGAGTTATTAAGTAATAAGCCTTAGCCTTAGACCAAATAGCTTGTAATTAATATAATCCTCCATATGGTTATTTGGAATTAAAATATTGTGGGACTGGCTGAGTGGGACACAGAAACCTCCAGCTACAAATGGCACCCAAAATGGGACAATGAAAAAGTATTTAAAAGATTCTGAATGCATAGAAAGAGAGACCCAAATAGCTTTCTAGTTGTGTCTTCCAAGTGGGCCATGGTACACAGTGATGTTTGAGTCACAAAATGTTTGGTCTGAAATTTACAGCCTGAGGTGCAACATGATAACTTCCCATAGTCTCACAGAAGCTTTGGTTCAAGCACAAGCTTTGTGTAGTGCATTTAAGGTTTCTGTTCTTACAGACAACAAGGGAACAGAGTCAAAGATGCCTTCTTGGTAGCAGTATTTTCTTGGGAGGGCTCTGTTTGCTGGTGATGAGCATAGGCATGGCTCCTTTAAGAGAGGCTTCATGACTTAGTTTCAGTAGCAAAAACCCTTGAGGCTCTTTTAAGAGGCCCTGCTGCTAACACTTATATGAGGTTTATGAGCAGTGGGCAGTGATACTCTACTTGATGGCAGAATGGACCCTAAAATTCCCCAGAGTTGGGAAGGTAAACATGGTTTCTGCCAATACTTCTGTCACAAAGGTAGGCTCTCACAGACCAAGGGTCTGGGTAGAGTAAGATGCCATAGTAGAGCCTTTAATTCTAGCCACCCTATAGTAAATTAACAGTATGTCAGAAAAAGAGATAAACAGTAAAGAAAAATTCAGACAAAAATCAATCAATCAAACAAAAACCCAGAACCCCCTAAACAGTTTACAGTGTGTAGGTTTGGGGGAAATAATAAAAAAAGAAAAAGGAAGAGAAAGTCCTTTAAAAAAGAAAAAGCCTAATATATATTTAAATATATGCCACATAAAGATGGAAAATATGTAGAGATTCTAGATATTGTATGTTAATGTTGTCTTTCAATTGTTTGATTTCTGAGGAAGAGCTGCTAAAACATTTGATTACAAATACTCCTGGATTAATCCAACCTACATATTTTGAAAATGCTTTGACTTCAAAATTGAAATAAAAGTATATGTTACTTTGGAGAAGAAGTTTTCTTTTTATTTCCACAGAAAATGAGAGATTGGTTCACAGACGGACATCTTCAGACTGGGCAGACCCCATGTCCAGAGCAGACTGGAGACACACAGTCCCTGGACCCACAACTGACTAAGATCCAACTAAAAGATGATTAAAAGTAAACAAAGAAAGCAATGGGCAGATGTTAGTGTGAGAATACATATAACAGTATAAAGAACAACAAGGTACCAACAGAAGAAACTGGTGGTTCTACAACACCAAGACCTGAACAGAGCAATGAAGAGGAAACAGATGAAAACAACATTAAAGCACCTTTATGAAGATTATAGAAGCCTTAAAAGAGGATAAAAATTTCTTTAAAGAAATAGGAGAAAATATTAGACCGTGCCTTTATAAGTAAGTTGGCCCTTTTCTTTTGTAGCTCTTAAAATTTTTTCTTTGTTCTGTAAGTTTTGTGGCTTGATTATTATGTGGTGAGTGGACTTTTTTGGGGGGTCATATCTATTTGGTGTTCTGTAAGCTCTTATATTTTTATAGTCATTTCCTTTTTTAAGTTAGGAAAGTTTTCTTCTATGATTTTATTGAATACATTATCTGTGCCTTTGAGCTGGTATTCTTTTCCTTCTTCTATTCCTATTATTCTTAAGTTAGGTTTTTGTCACGGTGTTCCAGATTTCCCAAAAATTTTGTGTTATGGCTTTTTTGGTTTTATTATTTTCTTTGACTGATGTATCTATTTCCGCTACTAAGTGTTCCACTTCAGAGATTCTCTCTTCCGTCTCTTGGATTCTGTTGGTTTTGCTTGTATCTGTGGTTCCAGCTCTTTTCTTCAGGTTTTCTATTTCCATCTTTGCCTCATTTTGTGCCTTTTTTATTGCTTCTATTTCAGTTTTTAGTTCCTGGCATGTTTCTTTCATAGATTTGTTCATCTTTTCCAATTTTTTGTTTGTATTTTCTTCTATTTCTTCAAGGGAATTTTTTCTTTTTTCTTTTTATTATTATTATTATTATTAACAATGAAGTCACACTTTCCTTTCTGTATATCCTCATTCAAGGTCCTTTCCCCCTCCCAACACATCAGATCATTCTCTCTTCTCCACAACTCCCAATCTACCCCCGCAAGGTCCCATTGCCCCAATATTGCTTAGTTCAGTCTCCACTCCTGGCAGATCCAGTTTTCTCCCCCCAACCTCAAGTCTGAGTCAGGTGTTCCTCTAGGGGGAGTGGGATCCAAGGAGTCAGTCCAAGATGTTTCTGATCCCAAGCTATTCAGTGGTTGTAGTTTGCAGCTTGGGCATGCTTTGCTTTTTTTTCTTGTTTGTTTCTTTGTTTAGAGTCCACTAATGAGTGAGTACATCCCCTGCTTATCTTTCTGGGTTTATGATACCTCGCTCAGGAGGATATCCTCCAAATCCATCCATTTGTCTGAAAATTTTAGGATATTGTTTTTTCTTACTGCTGAGTAGTACTCCATTGTGTAGATGTACAAGAGTTTGTTAATCCATTCTTCAGTTGAGAAACATCTAGGGTGTTTCCAGTTTCTTGCTATTACAAATAATGCTGTATGAACATAGCTGAGCTAATGTCTTTGGAGTACAACTGTGCATCTTTAGGGTATACACTCAGAAGTGGTATTGCTGGGTCCTTGGGGAGATTGATTCTCAATTTTCTGAGAAACCACCATAATGCTTTCCAAAGTGGCTGAACAAGCTTACACTTCCACCAACAATGGAGGAGTGTTCCCCTTGCTCTGCATCCTCTCCAGCATAGGCTGTTTTTTACCTTAGCCAATCTAACAGGTGTCAGGTGGTATCTCAAAGTTGTTTTGATTTGCATTTCTCTGATGGCTAAAGATGATGAACACTTTTTCAGGTGCCTTTCAGCCATTCATAATTCTTCTGCTGAGAATTCCTCAAGGGAATTTCTTATATCTTCTTTGAAGCCTTCAATGATCTTCATAAAGGTGTTTTTGGTGTTGCTTCCTTCTGCTTCCTCTTCATTGCTCTGTTCAGGTCTTGTAGTTGTAGAACCACCACTTTTTTTTCTGGTGTTGCCTTGTTGTTCTTTATATTATTACATGTATTTTTGCACTGGCGTCTACCCATAGCTTCAGTGGTTCACTATTAGGTGGCTCCTAGTGAGTTGTGGCAGGAGGGCTTGTGTGTCTCCTGTCACCTCTGAGCAAGGGATCGGCTTGATCTCTGACTCTGCTCTGGACAAGGGTCTGAATTTGAAAGCCTTAGTCCATCTCTGGTGACACAGTTTTCCCTGGATGCAGGCCCGGCCATGCAAGGTTCCCTCTTTTAGGAGGAGCCCCTCATAGCTAAATCCTAGTCTTGTTTGCTAAGGAGAGTCTGGGATCATGCTCTACAGACTGATCCTGGTCCTCGAAAGCAACTTCCCAGATGGGGGCTTCAGCGCCGGAACCTGCTCACCTCTTCTATCTTCACCTTAATTCAACCCATTTCCACTAATCTGTCTTGCCATGTGGCCTGTGACTCACCTGTGTTCCTTTACCTGTTGATTCTTGGGCATCTGGCTGGATCTCTGTCTGAATCTGGCCCCTTCTTCTACCTATGTTCCGATTTCCTGCCTACTGCTACGGTGCTCGCCAAAGGTCAAAACAGTTTCTTTCGTCACAGCATACATCAGAACAATGAGCAAATAAACCCTTTTCTCTTACATTTCTTTGGTCATGGTCTTTCATCATAGCAATAGTAACCCTAAGACAGTTGGTGTCCCTCTTCGTTACTGTGGCAACTGCAAACTTCACCCAATCAATGGGTGGGACATGCAATCCAAACCAATCCATCTGAGAATGAAGCACCTTTGGGAGAAATCTCAAGATATCTACTTTCCTTTATGTGGTAAGGAGTGACATGCCGTCTTGATGAATGGTGTCTACCATGAATGTATAAGAAATGTCCCCAAACCGTTAATAGACTGCAGAATATATTGTAAATTCTAGGTAGCAAAACTGATACGATATAGAAGAAGGCTTTGCAAACATGCCCAAGAGGCAAACCACAACCACCGAACAGCTTGGGATCAGAAACACCCTGGACTGACCCTTCAAACCCCAGTCCAACTATAGGAACACCTGACTCACTCTTGAGGGATGGGGGAAAGAACTGGATTTGGCCAGAATTGGAAACTGATCTAAGCATTATTGGGTCAGTGGGACCATAGGACTGTCTGCTCCCTGCCCAGGGAGGGGATGGGGAGTTGCAGAGAAGAAAAATGACCAGATGTGTTGGGAGGGGGAAGAGACCTTGAATAAGGATATACAGGGATGGAAAAAAAATTCAGAGGGAAAGATGAACACAAAGGAACAAAAAAAAGAAGAAGAAGAAGGCTTTGAAGTCAGTTATGTGTCCTTTGTTGTGGATGATAAGAAATACAACTGAGATCAGATGCCTTTTCAGATTGAGTTTGCTCATAAAATGGAGGTACAGGGTAAAGACATGTGGATGAGGTCCCTTACATCAGACTCTGACTTGTCAGGAAAAATGTTGGGGGAACAGGAGAGAATTAAATGGATGTTTTTGCAACTTGAAAGATGCAATGGAAAGAAAGTGTGAATTAAATCTCTGCTCAAGAGTCCTTTCTGGCCAAAAACTTTAAACTTATGAGAAGAACTAAACAATGGGTATAGGGGAGAATAGAAGATGCCTCTTATGTCCTATCTTTACAAAAATGGAAGGAGAAATCCATGATTTATTCTGTAGGCAGGGACTTTTTAAAAATTAGTTGCTATTGTTCTAATAGACAATAAAAAGCAATGTTTGGGAGAAAAGGGCTTGTTTCATCTTACAACTACCAAGTTACAACTCTAACACTAAAGAAAGTTAATCCAAAACCGTGTAACAAGGAATTGATGTAGAAACCATGGAAGAGTGATGCTTACTGACTCGCTCCTCCTGGCTTGCTCAGTCTGCTTTCTTATACACCCCAGGACCACCAGCCCAAAGGTGGCACCACTCACAGTGAGAAGCAGCCTTCTACACTAGTTATCAAAAAATGCCCCAAGGCTTTCCTGCATGCCAATTTTGTGGGGTCAACTGAGGTTGTGAGCTTTTCACACATTCCTAGCTTATGTTTAGTTGACATAAAACTAGCTGGCTTAGGCACCTTATAAACAAACAAAACTATGCTAATGAGGATACACTCAGCTTCTGGGATACTTTAAATAAACAATAAAAGAGGTTCTCAGAGCCTATGAGACTATGCGACATGGCATCAGATAGGATCATTCTGAGTATCACTTAAACAGAGAAAAAGCAATATAAATATTTAACCGTCCTTCAGATGAAAAGACCACAATCTGAAAGTGCATAAGAGAAAGTGGTCTCTGATATGCCATTAGGAATACTTGGTTACATCAGAAGGAGGTCCCCATAAATATCAGGGACAAGAAGAGAATAAAAAGGAACTGGACATAAGAAGGCAATGCCTAATGCTCACTTTACTAGGACAGCTAAGGCTATTTTGGGGCACAGCTATAAGAGAAGACTTTGGTGGCTAGTGAAGTCCCTTACTAGGATGTTATCTTTAAGAAACAGGAGAGGCATTGGCATATATGATGGATTTACATAGGCTTGAAAATTGGGTTCATAAGGTAATAAATGAATCAAGCACAGGTGGAAATAGGCAACCAACACAAACAAGTCTGTCAGGATCACTCAAAGGCAAATTTGGTAATATTTATGTTGAGTCATGTTTCCGGGAGGGAAAAACAGAGAGCCAAATGCTGCATTGTTAAAGTTCTGAAAAGCTTTACAGCCTGAACAATAGTTGTGAGAAGACATAAATTATCAAATAGTGCAGATAAGATTAAGCTTGCCATCAGATGGGCAAGTCTCATCTCAGAGCACATGATATGTGCTCTTTTCCTTTCAAAAAGGTATACTTTCAGTAAAGATTCTTTGTTCAGCTGCCTTCGGTAGCTTATGAAAGGCATGGTACTGGCTCAGAGACTGTTGATGTTGTAGAGTCTGAGACCCTCAGGAAAAGATCACTGAATAAAACACTTGTGATTTAAAAGATAAAGGAGACAAACAGCCTCCTTTGCCAGTCTGAGAACTGCTTCAAAAGGGAGGACAGGGAATGGCATCTTGAGAGGTACAAATCACAATTGTCTTAACTCTAGGGATTTTCCTAATGTTTGCATCATCATGTTTTGTTTTCTCCTGTCTTGAGCAAGCAGTGGTAAAGAGGAATTACAGAAGCAGAATAAACACCCGATTAATATTTCTTTTTTTTTTTTTTTTAGCTGTTTTTTTTTTCTTTTCCTTCTTTATTTTGTATTTATCAAAAAAAACACAGTAAAAAAAAGAATTTAAAATGTGGAAGGGTTAACAATAACTATACAGAGGATAAGAATCATAAGCATGGCTTATCAAGGGTGGAAATACAAATAAGATTGCTACACCTATATTATCTTTGTGTTCATCTTTCCCTCTGAATTTTTTTTTTCCATCCCTGTATATCCTTATTCAAGGTCTTTTCCCCCTCCCAACACATCTGGTCATTTTTTCCTCTGCAACTCCCCATCCCCTCCCTGGGCAGGGAGCAGACAGTCC